>CATIWQ010127117.1:0-25550 GCA_949673415.1 Euphorbia schlechtendalii | reverse complement strand
AAATTATATATATATATATTTATATATATATATATATATATATATATATATATATATATATATATATCACTCGAACCGAAACCTTAATGTAACAAGAGATAGGAAAAAATAAGCTAGAAAAAAAGCTGCAGACCTGGCTTGTAAAAGACAGAGAGACCGAAATCTGTAGCTTTGAGAGGGGATTGTTCATCTTTATTAAGCAAAAGGAAATTTTCCGGCTTAAGATCTCTATGAATGACACCCATAGAATGACAAGTGTGAACAATCTGAACAATAGTCCTTAGCAAAGAAGCAGCTGCTCTTTCCGTGTAATGTCCCTTTGCGATGATTCGGTCGAAAAGTTCCCCTCCTGCACACAACTCCATCACCAAATGCACTGAATTTTTATCCTCGTACGCGCCTTTTAGTTCGACTATATTTGGCTGTCCCGTTAAATGGTGCATTATTTGAACCTCCCTTTTCACATCTTCCACATCTTCCTTGTTCACTAGTTTTCTTTTCGCTATGGTTTTGCACGCGAATTGCTCGCCTGTTGTCTGTCACATTCGATAAATCATTACAAAGGTAAAATAAACATTACTTGTGGGATGAAAACATTAATTTTTACCTTGTGTGTACATAAATGAGTAACACCAAACTGCCCTCTACCGAGTTCTTTACCCATGGTATAGATTCCTTTGACATCCTCCATTGGCCGGCCTAATACCGACCCTATAGCGGCCCCACTCCTGGGTTGCTTATTATTCGCGGAAGGCGAAGTAGCGGTCTTGGGAGGTGTGGTAGCGGAATTATCTTGAGCGGAATAGTTGCCAACATTAGTACTTCCATTATTATTTTTATTGCTAGGTTGAATTATTGATCCTCCCTTTTCATTTTCTTCCCGAGATTCCCCCGGTTCGCCACGAGAGCAACAATTGCCCATTGTGGTTCGGGAAGAATTGATTAAAGAGAGGAGGTGGTGGTAATGGAGGAGAAAATGATGGGGGTGGCCGTAATTGCTTTTAAGGAGGCAAATTCCTTCAAGTTTTATTGTAGAAAATTATAAACATGTATAGAGGATAACAGATAAGTGATTTGTCAAGGTGGAAAAAGGTAGGACACAGGTTGGATTTTTGCTGTAATGAAAAGATGATTGAATAGGAGGATTTTTAGGATTAGAGTGTGTTAATTAAAATTTAATTATAACCAGTCTTTTTTTGGTGTTTCTAATCAAAATTAAGGTTGCTTATTTTCAGGAATAAACTTTTTTTTTTGTTGTATATATATAAGATGAAACAAATAAACAAGCAACAAACAAACTAGTTTTTTTAGTGTGTTTCCATTTAAGGCTATTATTTAAACATACTTTTTATGTTAATATATTTTAGTTTATTACAATTAATTTAATTTTTCGACATCATTATAGTCATAGTTTATGATGGAAATAACTGCTACAACCTTAAAATAGAGTAAGATTTAATTTGCACAATTGTAATAAATATTGTTACTTACTGGATACATAAATGATTTTAGCTAATATGTATATTCTCTAATGCCCCTTGATGACTCTATCCTTTTCAACTAATTTGTAAGTGTATAGAAATGTATGTATTTACATGTATAAGTACAAAATTGAATTGCATTGATTATAAGTTGAAATAAGTTAGCATGTGATTGAAGCTTAAGTTATGTTCACGGAAATGAACTTTGGATCAAACATGCAACAACAATGAAAAGAAAAATTAGACCGTAATCTCGTACATAGTTTAAGGTGGATCAATTAAGAAAGTTGACACTTAAACCACTAAGCGTTAATTAGGTGACACGCCTCTTGAGACCCGACCACAACCTACGACTGAAATTTAGTACCTGTATATACACAGAAGAGTTCAATAATTAAAGTGAAAACGATGATGCTGTATCAAAAGAAAGTAGGCCGTAAAAGCAAATTACCAATTAGAAGTGAAAGCAGTGTCTCTGACAATGAGTACACAGTCCTATAAAGGTTGGGTAGGATTGGACTGAACAAGTTACCCTTTAGTGCCCTCACCATCAGTGTTAGGGGCTAACCCTATTTCTTTCGCTCTTTTCCCCACTCATTTTTATTGGCTTTCCTTTTTTGTTGTCCAAATATAAATTATATTGAACTTTAACTTGTCATTCTTCATGGTCACTCTTTTAGAAAATTAGGCGGGGATTAATCAGGGTCTAGGCAGGATTTAGACACTTGTTGATGAGATTTAAGTGCTAGGCGTAGTTGGACGGTGACCTTCAAAACAGCGTCTAGGCGGGGATTTTTAAAAAGTGTTTGTAACAAATTATCAATTACAGGTGTGTGTTTTGATATGGTTATTATTTTAAAAAATAAAATAAATTATTTTTACTCACTACTAATCAATTATCATGTGATCGTAAAAAGAAATCTAATTTCATATATATAACCTAGTATAATGTATTATAGACCTTACTCAAGTGTGATACTCGGATTGCACGAAAATGCAATCGCACCTAGCCAGCAAATCATCTCATAAATATAGTTTCTTAACGAATTAACCTTCCAATAGCTTAGTTAATATCGCTCTTTCATCCTAATTTTTTCCCAAATGACTGGCAAGTCCTGGCACGCTACTATTGTAAATAAAAACCGAAGTTAAAATAAATGTAGTTAATGAAAGACATTATTTGAAGCATATGGGAAAAAAGAGGTAGGACCATTGAAAAGGGGGACCAAGAGAGAAAATTTTCATACCTGTGGTAATAGATAATTATCTTTAAAAGCGAGCCTTACAAATCGAGTGTTCGTTGGTCATAATCAATAAGACAATGTAATGTTAGGGGCATTATGGACGTATGTGAAATTCCATGCCACTTTGCACATGCTTTCCTTTTCCCCTAAGAATAAAATTTAAATTTTATATATGAAAGCATAGTGCATATATCTTTATTTTAATTCTCAGTTTAATTCTATACTTTGTTTATGAATATTTTGAGCTATATAAGTTAAATAATTACGTCGGTCAATAATGTAAAGTTAAATTCTTTTCAACTTATATTAGTTGAATCGGTATGTTTAAATATAACAAATTAAATTAAAAATATATTTAAAGCATTTATGCAAATTTTTTAGAAAATATGTAGAAATTTTAAAGAAAATAATTTTTCAGTTAAAAACTTCTAACAATTTACTAGTTTGAATTATACTTTATCGGCAAACCTGTAAGCTATTTTATAAAATAATGATAGTAACTAATCAAACCCAGCTTGATTTTTTTAAAAAAATTCAAAATTTCAATTAATCAGTAACTTTTAAATACATGATATTTACACGCAAGATTGTAATTTAAGTCTCCAAACTAAATTACCATCTAGAGTAATATACAAGTGAAAAATTGCATATAAACGTTTAATATATTATTATTAAAACAAAATAGATCCCATATAATATTCGTGTCCTTGCATTTTCTTGTTCAAATGAAACATTATCTAATTTACTCGATTCATCACATCATTTGAATTTAGACTTGGATAGATCTTGTGTGCCCATACACAAATCTAATTCTAACCATATTCTTCGTAAAAAAGAAGTATAAGTAAAAAATTTATACACATTTTATACTTTTTTTTTCTGATAATTAATTCAGATTACAGTAACTTAAATTTAGATACTATTTTCTATTAATTATTAGTTAGTTTCTAGAAATTGTAATTAAGTTTTCATTCAAAAAAAAATGTAATTATGTTTTTTACAACTTTTCATTTATTTGTTTGAAAAAGTTCTTTTAGAAATAATAGTGGTTTGGATAATAATATGAAAAGGAAAAAGAAAAACAAGGAAAGAAAATTGACTCGGAATTGATTCATCATTTTCGCCATTTTCTCAGCCACCAAACAGAAATTTTGCAATAACGGATAATACAGAACAGTGAATAGACAAAATTTTCTTAGGCATATATTTTTCTATTTTTTCTTTCTTTTTTTCATTTATTTTAGCCATACACTGAATCAACTTCACCTCCATTTTTATACCTTTATTACTACTATATTATTTCTGATTCACTTTCTATTGACTAGCTTACTTTAAGCGCTTTCTCTGTCTTCTCTCTGTTTGACAACTGTTAATCAGATCATATAGATTATTTTTCCTGGATTTTTTTTACTTTCCGTTAACCATATATCACATTTTCCAGCTGCGGAATGATTAGAATTTGAGTGTTATTATTGGTTAATTGATCGGTGACGGCTACAATTAGTTGATCACTCGAATTTGCTGCAATTGAAGGTAGCGTGTGTGTTTTAATTTGGAATTGGAACTCGGTGTCTTGATGTTGAAGTTGGAGTCCCTGAGAATTTCGGGGGTGTTAGGGTTTGAGAGGTTATTCCAAGTGGTGTTGATGAATGAAAGGATACAAATTTCTTGAAAATGGTGACTAGATTCTGTCGGTCGTGATGTGGCGGACTGATAAAATGACCTCGGATCTTAGTAGGACTTGTCCAGTGGAAAGGGACATAGAACAGGTATTTGTATTTGCTTCTTTGGCTATATTGTTTTACTGTTCTTCAAGTTGTTGAAAGCTACACTAACCTTATTTCACGCGTTTGGAAACTTGTGCTTGTAGAATTGGAAATTGCAAATTATGCTTGTTCTCTCATGAATAGAATTGCATATTTAACGGGTAGTTGTCGATTGCTAAACTTTAGGTTTAAGTGATGGACATTGCCGTAGCCAGGGGCTAATTTTCATGATCATACGATGGTAGATGAATAAATAAACACTGCAAATTATCAATTGCATTTCTGATTTTATATTTGAAAGTTTTTTTGTTGAAGTGGTGCGGTTTGCCTTTTAGGGTCATGATTGATAAATTTCTGTGCTTCGTCATGTATGTTATTGCAGATGACATGGAATAAATTGTGTGGGCATAGTTCTTTGATAAACGTGAAAACTGAAAACCATGTATATATCATTATTCAGTATCAGAAGGATTAGAGAAAAGACCAATGAACACAATGTATGAAGTGGAAAATTTGAGATTTAGAATGACTATAAGAAGAAGAGAATAAGTATGGATCGTATGCTTAGATGATGCTACCTGGATGGATATATTCCTTCGGTATATTTATGCAGTAAGTAGCAAGAACTTGATGGAAGGTGACCAAGTTGTTGGCAATATGAGAACATGTATGTAATCAGGGATGGGTGAATGAAAAGCAGTGCTCTTGAGAGGCTTAAGAGAAAGAGTAATGATTGCTTTTTTATGTTAATAGTATTCCCCTGCTCCTCTTTATACCAAGTTGGCTTTCTTTGCAAACTCTATTGTCAGAAAAATGAAATGATTAGATCAAATGAAAGATGGATCCATTTCTTTGTGTAGTTGGTGACCTAAAGTTTCCAAATATTGTCTGTCAAATATATATAATTCTTGTTTTGGCAACAAATGAAAAGTGAGGAGTCCCAAAAATAATTTTTGTTTGAAACTTTGAATTAATTAATAATGTTGTTTTGTTGTGGTAGATGTGGAACTGATTTTGGAAATTAATTTGATTAGTGTAAATATGCATGCCTCAGATGAGGCTGTGGATATTTAAAAGAAGATACTTTTTCATCACAAAATTATATGATTTCTTTTGTGGCCTTACCACTATATTAGGGGGGCATGTCCATGTATTTTTGTGGAATAATCTAACTTCTTATAAAATGAATCTTAAGCCTCTGGGTCAAATTTATGGACACAATAAATTAATGGACTGCTGTTTTGTCTTCTTCTGAGTACTAATGCTATAGATGAAGCCAGCATGTTCCTTTGCAGGGTTAAGATATGTAATCCAATGATTAAGTAAGAACTGAAGAGGAACAAAAACAAAATCATTTGGTATGCTTATTGTTAGAGTAAAATATCTGAAATTACTCTATTGTAATCTGATCTAAACTCATAGAGATTACTAATGAGATGTATTAGGTTTGTGCATGGACATTTTTTCATTATTACCTTTCAGTTATCAGATTCTCAATTATACAAGATATAGCCTGCTAGTACTTTCATGGACTCTAGCAAGGGAGATGAGATGGTTAAGGTTTCTTCCATTGAGTTAAAACATTAGCACTAGTCTTAAGACTAGTCAGTGAATCTTGTAATTCATGTTATGTTGCTCCAATATTGCTAGGATTTAGTTTCGCATGTCTCCATATATTGGCATTCATATTCTGCTCAGTAAAAGTTTCCTTTCATTGATAGGTCCATTAGATATTTGAACTCAGTTTTGAACCTACTTATCCCATTATTATTTAATTTTATGCTTCTGCTATTAACTATACTAGCAAGTATACTGAAATATGCTGAAGTTAGGTTCTTGGATGATCTTTACAACAGGCCATCACTGCTCTAAAGAAAGGGGCTTACTTGCTCAAGTATGGGAGAAGGGGAAAGCCCAAGTTTTGTCCTTTCCGCCTATCAAATGTAAGTTTGTCCAATATTTGCATCTTAATACCTTTTTCTCTTTTTCTTGACATTGCTTCTGTCTAATGGTTAGCTTAGTGACAACTTTTCCATTCAAATTACAATCCAAATGATCTGCTTGACAGCTTGAGTTTATTTTGCATCAGCATTTTCTGAAAATTTAGTGTAAGTTAAGTCTGCCTTTTTGGTTGAGCTGCATCAGGCTGCTGATTACTGATCCCCCACAAGGTGCTGAGTAAACTTCGCTGTTGCATAATATTATGTCTGTTATTTTATTGTGCACGCGACCATATGCACTGGTTTTATTTTTCTATAATACTGAATGCAGTAAATCTCTTCATTAAAAGTAGCCTATTGTTGAATAAGCTTCTCAATTTAAGTAGTTCTAAGTGTTTCTTTTCTTTTTCTCTTTAATCTCATTTTCAGGATGAGTCAGTTTTGATATGGTTCTCAGGAAAAGAGGAGAAGCATCTTAGACTAAGCCATGTGTCCAGAATTATATCTGGGCAACGCACTGTAAGTTTTTCTGTGAAATCAACATAATTTACCATCACAATTCCATTGTAGTGCACTTATTAGCTGCAGATTGCAATAAATTTAGTGTTGGATTTTCACCTCTTTATTTCTCTATCCGAGTGTTCTTTGTTTACATCTTTTATGGGTATTAAATCTTTTTGGCATGCTTATGATACCACCACATGTGCAATTCTGTGAATGTGATTCCACTTTTTGATCTTCTTTGAAACTTACTGATAAAACTTGGCCTTATGTTTCCAGCCAATCTTTCAAAGGCATCCACGACCAGAGAAGGAGTATCAGTCTTTTTCTCTTATATACAATGAGCGTTCGTTGGATTTGGTAAGAATACACTTTCTATAGATAACCTTGCATTTTTTTGGAATGTTTCTTTTTCCGTTTATGTGAGTTTTCATGCAATTGGTGGTTGCCATTATTTTTCTACAATGCCATTACCCTCACATTTGTGTGTGTGCTGTGTATAAATGATTGCCATAATTTTTCTTTCAGAGTATATTATAATCTCTGCCTGATATTTTCTTTTTAGATCTGCAAAGATAAAGATGAGGCTGAGGTATGGTTTAGCGGCTTAAAAGCATTAATTTCGCGCAATCATCACCGAAAATGGCGAACAGAATCAAGGAGTGATGGTGTTTCATCGGAAGCAAACAGTCCTAGGGCGTACACTCGCCGAAGTTCTCCTTTAAACTCCCCATTTAGTAGTAATGACAGTTTGCAGAAGGTATGATTCTCTTCCGTATCTGTGATCTTGCTCACCATCTTGGTCTATATATGTGATTATGAAGGCTTAATCTTGCCATAATTTAGGATGGAGATCATCTTCGTTTTCATAGTCCATATGGAAGCCCCCCAAAAAATGGTTTCGACAAGGCATTTTCTGACGTTATCTTATATGCTGTTCCGCCAAAGGGATTTTTCCCTCAAGATTCTGCTAGTGCTTCAGTACATTCTTTGTCATCAGGTGGCTCAGACAGTGTGCATGGTCATATGAAGTCAACTGCAATGGATGCCTTCAGAGTCAGCTTATCCAGTGCTGTTAGCTCATCAAGCCAGGGTTCTGGTCATGATGAAGGTGATGCTCTGGGAGATGTTTTCATATGGGGTGAAGGGACAGGAGATGGTATTTTAGGAGGTGGACCTCATAGGGTTGGAAGTGGTTTTGGTGTAAAAATGGAATCGTTGTTGCCTAAAGCTTTAGAATCTGCCGTTGTTCTTGATATTCAGAATATTGCATGTGGTGGACGACATGCAGCCTTAGTTACTAAGCAAGGAGAAATTTTCTCTTGGGGTGAGGAATCAGGTGGTCGTCTTGGGCATGGTGTAGACTGTGATGTTCTTCATCCCAAACTTGTTGATGCTCTAAGCAATACTAACATTGAACTTGTAGCTTGTGGTGAGTATCACACCTGTGCTGTGACTCTTTCTGGTGATTTGTATACATGGGGTGATGGCACATATAATTTTGGCCTTCTTGGACATGGAAATGAAGTTAGTCACTGGGTCCCAAAAAGGGTGAACGGGCCCTTGGAAGGCATACATGTCTCATCTATTTCTTGTGGACCGTGGCATACAGCAGTTGTAACCTCTGCAGGGCAATTGTTTACTTTTGGTGATGGCACATTTGGCGTTTTGGGTCACGGAGATCGCGAAAGTGTTTCAATGCCAAGGGAAGTGGATTCTCTTAAGGGTCTCCGTACTGTGCGGGCAGCCTGTGGTGTTTGGCATACTGCTGCAGTTGTAGAAGTCATGGTTGGGAATTCAAGTTCGAGCAACTCTTCTTCTGGAAAGCTGTTCACATGGGGAGATGGAGATAAGGGTAGACTTGGGCACGGTGACAAGGAATCAAAATTGGTCCCTACATGTGTTGCTGCCCTTGTTGAACCCAATTTTTGCCAAGTCGCATGTGGACATAGCCTGACTGTTGCACTTACAACCTCAGGTCATGTCTATACTATGGGGAGTCCAGTTTATGGTCAACTAGGGAATCCCCATGCTGATGGAAAGCTCCCCAGCCGTGTTGATGGAAGGCTATCAAAGAGTTTTGTTGAGGAGATTGCTTGTGGAGCTTATCATGTTGCAGTTTTAACTTCAAGAACTGAAGTTTATACTTGGGGGAAGGGAGCAAATGGACGATTAGGACATGGAGATACTGATGATAGAAACTTTCCATCGCTGGTAGAAGCCCTGAAGGACAAACAAGTAAAAAGTATTGCTTGTGGCACTAATTTTACTTCAGCTATCTGCCTTCATAAGTGGGTTTCTGGCATTGATCAGTCTGTTTGTTCTGGTTGTCGCCTTCCATTTAATTTCACAAGGAAACGGCACAATTGTTACAATTGTGGATTAGTTTTTTGTCATTCATGCAGCAGTAAAAAGACCATGAAGGCTTCAATGGCACCAAATCCAAACAAACCTTATCGTGTGTGTGATAATTGTTTTAATAAACTGAGGAAAGCCATTGAAACTGATGCATCCTCTCACTCTTCTATAAGCAGGAGAGGTAGCATCAATCATGGGTCTAATGAGTTCACTGACAAAGATGAGAAGTTGGACTTGAAATCTCGTGCACAGCTGGCTAGATTTTCAACAATGGAGTCCTTGAAGCAAGCAGATAGTAGATCCAAGAAAAACAAGAAACTGGAGTTCAATAGTAGCCGTGTTTCTCCTGTTCCTAATGGAGGCTCACAATGGGGTGCACTTAATATCTCTAAATCTTTTAATCCCATGTTTGGTTCATCCAAAAAGTTTTTTTCTGCTTCTGTTCCTGGTTCACGAATTGTTTCTAGAGCAACATCTCCAATATCAAGACGAGCAAGCCCACCTCGCTCAACTACACCAACACCAACCCTAGGTGGACTAACCTCTCCAAAATTTGTTGTTGGTGATGCTAAAAGAACAAACGAGAACCTTAACCAAGAGGTTATCAAGTTGAGAGCACAGGTTTTTTTCCCTTTCTTTCAGTTAGCTATCTATTTAGGTTGGTATTATTTCTTTGCTTTTTCTGATGCCATCTTGATCCATCATGTATTCATGAAAAAAAGAGGCAACAAAAGTGTTGCCACTTATTCAATAAATTTTTTTATTCTATTAAGACGGGAAATTATACAATGGTTATGGACCAATGATGTGGATTTAGGTCTCAATATTGTGATCTTGACATGTGTATTAGGGGGGGTCCAAATAATTAAAATTCAACACATGTCAAAATCCTAATGTTGAGACCAAAATCCACATCATTGGTCCAGGACCATTGTATAAGCATTCCTATTTAGACATTAGTAATTTGTGAGCTGTCATGTGAAATCACAAGTGCACAAAATTATTACATATTCAGTTTAATAAAAAACCTTGTGCATGTACACATCATCAAGAGGGAGACTGAAACAGTTGACAAGCAATGTAGTAATTAGCTGAAGTATGACAAATTCAGAGCTGAATTCTTATGATGTAATATGTAAAAATGCGTAGTTGATGTAATATTATGCGGGTGAGGTTGCATGCGTAGGGATATAAATAGGTTTAGCTTAAGGAAGAAAAATAAATTGTGGAATCTATTTTTAGCATTAGAATAGTTGCTGACACTGGCAGAGAACTTACATGTTTTTATTCTTTGAACAAGGTTACAAATACATGCGTAGATTTAGGTTCATAACCAAGAGGCAATCTTTTCCTTGGGGGTTGGGAAGTAGCACTCAAAAGTATAGTTACTACTTGCACATAAATCAAACTTTTGGCACTGCTCCACCATTTATTTCCCCAAATTTCCACGTATAAGACTATTGATTTCCCTTGTGCCATGTCTCCATGTACTGGAAGTCTCAGTGATGCTTTGGTTGGACATTATCTTTAGCTGAATAGCCTTGAGTTATACAATTTAAATTCAATGCAATTCAAAAAAACTCCTAGAATAAAAAATTCTTTGTGCTGAAACCTATTGATACATATATCATTGTGTGCTTTAGCATTCAGCTGTATCTCTCTTGTTCAGGTGGAAAGTCTTACTCGAAAATCGCAGCTTCAGGAAGTTGAGCTAGAAAGGGCAACTAAACAGCTGAAGGAAGCAATTGCAATTGCTGGAGAAGAGACTGCCAAATGCAAAGCAGCAAAGGAAGTGATCAAGTCGCTGACAGCTCAAGTAAGTTACATTTATGTTCATTGGAAGAATACATGTAGAATTTGTCTGTTGAACATTTATACTTGAAACTTTCTGAGCCAATTTTACCTTTTCTTTTTTTTGTCAACAATATCACATACATTTTATGGCGCGCGAGAGTTATTAATGTTAAAAATGCTCTGTTCTACCGTGTCTTGTTGTGTTGCACATGAATTGTGTTGAAACGGACTTTATAGGTTTCAATTCAAAAATTCAAGGTATAATGGAAAACGATTGACATTGAGCGGTTCGATAGCAAAAACCAAGTATAGTTCAAGAGTTTGAAGATGTGTTTTTCGTTGTGATTGTTACAATCATCTTTTGCTATATTGATGCTTTTATTTTCCTTCTTCTAACTTTGCCACACTTTTCTTGAAAAAAGTGAATTATAATATCATTTATACTATGAAGCTTGTAGGCAATTGATGAAAATATATATGTATCTGCTAGATGAATATGAAAATGGTCCAATGTTAGGATTTGCATTTGTAGTGGTTCATATGTGAGAGTTCAATCCAAAGGAGGTGGAGTGACTCTTCATAACCCACAATCACCTGTTGGGATGTGAACATAATTTGCATGGGAACTTCTTAACCTAGGGCAAGGATTCAAATTCATGTTATGTCCTGCACTTGGCATTCATATTAACGATATGTTAAAAGGTACATTCATGTAACTGTCTAGTTAACCCTGCCGAACAATATCTAAACATAATGACTATAATGGATGACAGGCGCGTTCTTGTTGACTTTCACTATTTTCTGATGGAATTTGTTTATGCTATGTAGTTGAAAGACATGGCTGAAAGGCTACCAGTAGGAACAGCACGGAATGCAAAATCATCTCCCTTTACTTTGTTTGGCTTGACTGCTTCCCAAGATGTTTCTAATGCTTATGTTGACCATGCAAATGGTCAAATAGCATCCCAAGAACCAAACACAAATGGACTAAACAACCACTTGCTGTCTAATAATAGCCCAAGCAATACCGGTATCCGGAATGCCAATTACAACAAACAAGGCCAGTTAGAAGTAACATCTAGAAATGGAAACCGATCAAAAGATAGTGAGCCAAACCATGAAGCTGAATGGGTTGAACAAGATGAGCCTGGAGTATATATTACTCTGACCTCCCTGCCAGGGGGGGTTAAGGATCTTAAGCGAGTTCGTTTCAGGTATGTTATCTTAAGCAATTCTGTAGTTTGAATCAATCACATATTTCTGTACTAATGTAGATAAGTCTCCTTGAAATTTAACATGAATCTATTTTGCGCATCTTCACAACCTTCTAAAGCCTCAAATTGAAACTAACTTCAAATAAAAATGAAATTCATCTGGTTTAAACCTAGTTACTTTTATTATGATGAGTTATCAGTAAAGTTATTTTCACACATCTAATTGAGCTGCATAACTAATCTAATTGGAAGAGTAATTTGTTACCTATCTATAATGGTATAGTTAATAAAACTAGGAATGAACTTGGTAATTTTTTATACTAGGTTGGTTCTTTTCTTTTCCATTAATATTAAACTGAATGAATGCAGTAGAAAACGGTTCAGTGAGAAGCAAGCAGAACAATGGTGGGCAGAGAATAGGGCAAGAGTATATGAAAAATACAATGTCCGCACTATGGAGAATTCGAGTGTTGGTGTTAGGAGTGAAGATTTGAGCCGCTAGCAAATGAGAAGGAAAAGAACAATACAACATTCCTGTAGATGAATCCCTTTTTTTTTCTTTCAGCTCCTCGTATCTAGTAGCAATTGGGTTTGGCATAGTGATATGGTTGGTTTACAAGTTCAAAGAAGGAAAAATAGAGCTAATTAGGAGAGTGAAGCAGAGAGGCTTGGTTATGTTCCTTTTTTTACCTCGTTGATTTAAGGGTTTTCGATATCATTTAACGCCTGTATGTAAGGTTTGTTGGGGTGAGAAATGTAAATTCTTAGGAGGTTGCTGGCAGGCTGATGTTGAAAAGCAGCTGCCATGTAAATTCATAAAGCAAATGCATTACTTATTTTTCTATTTTCGGTCTATAGTTTGGTTTACATCAGCTGTCAATTCCGTAGATTAATAATTGAGATTTGTGCTATTCCAACTGAGGCTTACTGGTTTATGAGACAACTGTATTATTAAACTTCTGACAATACTTTGCCCCTTTAACATGTACTGCTCCGTTGTTCGGGGCTTGATCCAGTTCGTGGTTATCAACTTATATAATTGGTAACTTTTCAATACAAACTGGGAAATGAACTTTTGCATATCATTATAGGTGTGTTTGGAAACTCATATTTTGAAGGAATTCAATTGAATTCATTTCATAAATTTTAAGTTTCCAAACACACCCTACTACATTAGATTGTCTTCAAGAAAAAACCCTAACAAGGCATCACTCAAAAGTATGATTCGTGGTAATACAAAAATTAAAAAGGTAGAAAACTGGCCATTGCATCAAAAAAATGGACGTATCTAATCATGATACACAAGTCGAATGTCAGTAAATACAACTTCTATTAGATACTGATTTCGTCATTCAGTTTTTCCTGGTACTTTACATTAATTCCCGAATTAATAAATTACCTTACGCATATGAACTTGGTCGACATACTTTTGAAGTGTTAATATCATGGGTTAAGAGCACCATCTCCCATCTTTCCAAGCAAGGTTCAAACGCAGGCACATAGCCATCAAAAGTCTCACTTTTTTTAGCATCCAACTCGCCATTATTCCCACTCGATGGTTGAAGGAGGCTTTGATGTAATGTCTTGAACAACTCTGTTTACACCCCTCACGCTATTGCAAATTTTCCGAGCCACATTATCAAGGAATTTGTGCTCAAAGTAATACCTAGAATTGAAAAGGTAGGTAACATTTAAAGAGTAGAGTACTTGGTTATACATAATACATATAACTTAAACTCTCAATCTTCATGAATTACGTACATATTCTAATATACCAGAACATATTAACAAAAATAATTAGGATGAGATTTTCCAACATAACATATTTCTCTAGGAGCTAGTAATTCATATTAGACTAATATGATGCGTAGGAATCAAAGGAATAGACTGTAAATGATCATATCATGGCATAATTACAATCATCTCATAGGATTCTTTCATTTGACGGAAACAGACATGAAACTTAAAATGATTGTATATAAAGTAGAAGGAATTTTACAAATACGAACACCTCAGATAGCAGAACACTGTATAATTAAGGAAGGCTTACCAATCTGCTGTCATCCCATCTTGACTTGTAACAGCTCTCAAAGCAACAACATGAGAATGTGTTCTTTGATCACCTTGGACTCCAACTGATCTTACTGGCAAAAATACTGCAAAAGCTTGCCAAATTGAATCATAAAGCCCAACATCCTTGATGGATTGGATGAAAATCTCATCTACCTGGAAAACATTTAAAAGAATAAACTTTAGCAACAAAAAATTGATTGATTAAGTTTTAGCAAGGTTTTAAATGGTGGTTGAGATTATGTTGTTTTCTGAAGTTCACGGGCAGCACCATAAAGATGCATCACATTCTTTTGATCACTAGCAATTAGCAAATTAACTGTAGTCTGATAGATATTCAACAGAGCACAACCAATCATAAAAATCAATAACATTCTGTTAACTACTTATAGAGAAGAAAATTTGCTCATTGTACACAGTGATCACATTATGCATGCTGTTAGCAATCACATTGTTTCTAATACTACTGCAATAACACAAACTGTAAAAAAAATGAAATATTAGAAATAATTGCAAACAGTTATTAACAAAGAAATTTTTAAAAGGAAAGGCTGGCAACCCCCTTTTTACAAAACATTATGCAAGTTATAAACAATTATAGCTTGAACGTCCAAATAAAAAACAGGCAGTTTTTTCTCAGGTAGGGGGGTACTTTTTTTAAGTACAATAATGGAAAACCACTTTTATAGATACACGGTAAAGGAACATTCAACAGTCAGACCTTCCTGTTTCATAAAAAGAGGGGAAGAAACACAAGAAAAGGACATTTATGTACAGTGTACATAATACCCAGCATTAACGCCTAAACACAATAACGGACTTTTAGCCAATAGCAGGGCTGCACAATGCCAGTTTTAGTCTGTTCGACCCTTACAGATGCCCGCCTACTTTGGGATATGGAGAAGGGATACTGACACATCCAGAATCCGATTGACAACCCTAAATATTTACAGAATTGGCCTTGGTCATTACATCTTGAATCAAAATAGGGCATACCTGGCGCAGAATTTCTAAAGCATTGTCTTTAGTAACATCACCCAAGACTCGTACTGCAAGGCCAGGCCCAGGAAAAGGATGGCGCTTCAGAAATCCCTCAGGAACATTCAAGATCTTTCCTAGTTGACGAACCTTTATAAATGGTAACAAATATAAACCGTAAAAATAATGAGATATATTAAAGCATGTTAGAAAGTGAGAGAAGAATCCATTACCTCATCCTTGAATAAAAGTTTAAGTGGTTCAATGAGCTTCAGCTTCATATCTTTTGGAAGGCCTCCAACATTATGATGGCTTTTAATAGTGTGTGAGTGGGTTCTTCCAGATCCAGGAGGTGGGCAAGATTCAATTACATCTGGATACAAGGTTCCTTGGACCAGGTGAGCAGGTTTCTTACCCAGTTTCTGCTCCAATTCATGGCCAAATGCATCAAAAATGCTAATGAACTCCCTCCCGATGATCTTCCTCTTCATCTCTGGATCTACAACACCTTTCAGCTTGCTAAGAAATTGTTCTGAAGCATCAATACAAGTAACAGGTAGATGCAGATCCCTTTCAAAAGTTTCCATCACACGTTCTCTCTCCTTGTACCTATATGAACCAAAAGCATGTTCAATACATTTTTATGACTCGGGTTTGGATATGACTATTATCTGTAAGCTTAATAATTTGTGAAAACAATTATAATTTACTCACCTTAATAACCCATTGTCGACAAAAACACAATGAAGTCTATCTCCAATTGCCTTATGAACAAGAGTTGCAGCAACTGTAGAATCCACACCACCAGACAGTGCACATATGACATGATCATCAGGTGCTACAATGCGATTGATCTCCTTAATTTCTTCATCTACCACATTTTCCATGCTCCAAGTAGCACTGAATCCACAAACATCAAAGATAAAATAACGTAGTGTTTCCATACCCTCTGGCGAATGAGTCACCTACATACCATACAGCAGAATCAGTTTTTCACATTTTCTCAATACATTTTTTATTCTGAACCTAATTATCTATATATTAGTCATTAACATGCACACACAGACATGTAATGCGTGCATATGCTGAGAAGTACAGAATTTTATGTCCACCAAACATGATTAAAAAAAAGAGTGCTGCTCTTGCACAGATTGGATAGTATTACAAAACAAGTTAACAGCACAAGTTCCAACTAACTGTATCTACAAAAATTCCACTGGGATACTCCAAAAGTAATAATCTTTCTAACAGCCTAAATCCTACTGTAAAAATACAGAGTAATCTAAATATGATTGCTAAGATAGATATATCTGTTTGAAAGAAACCATTACCTCCGGGTGGTATTGCAAGCCATAAAACCTCTTTTCCCTATTTTCCACAGCCGCAACTGCCCCTTGTTGGCTCCTAGCCACCACTTCAAACCCTTCAGGCAACAACGCAGCCTCATCTCCATGGCTCATCCAAACCACCTGCTTATCCCCAATTTGTTTATTTCCAAAAATACCAGAGTTGCTCCCCACCTCAATTTCCATTCTCCCATACTCTTGTTTCTCCCCAATCCTCACCACCCCTCCCAATCTCTGAACAATTAACTGCAAACCGTAGCAAATGCCAAGCACAAAACAGCCATTGGACTGTACCCACTCAACGAAACCAGGGGGAAAGGTAGGAGAGTCGGGAGAATGAACGGAATGAGGGCCTCCGGATAGAATAATGAGTTTGGGATTGTGAGAAGTAATGACATCCAAAGGAGAAGTTCCGGAAATACAGAGAGAGAATACATTAAGAGAACGAATTCGACGGGTAATGAGATGTGTATATTGAGAACCGAAGTCGAGGATGAGAACAAGGTCTGCTTTCGCAGCGTTAGGCATGGTGGTTGCAGATGGAGAAGAGGTTTCAGGGTTTTGTGGCGGTGGCTAGGGTTTAAAGAGAATTTATTACGAGGGAAAACTATATGTCTCCTTTTGCACTTTTTTTATTTTGATTTGTAACATTTTACTTTTTTATTTTACCAATTTTATTAATTTTAGAGCTTAAACTAGATGTGTCCCAGCGTTTTAATGGTTAATATTCATTTTTTAAAGAAATTATGGTTCCATGAATTATTTTGTTTATTCGTTATATGTTTATAAGCTAATTTTATAATTATTTTGAATTCTTTTACTTTATGTTTTAAAAACGGTATACTTCGTTACAATAAATATTATTTTATATTGAAGAGCTTAAGTAATTAATGCATTTATTTATATATTTTTTTATTTAATTTAATCATAATATTATAACAAAACAATATTCATAGGTTCACTATTTTGAGTTTGGGAATTACCTGGTAAGCTCAGTCCGAGTCTATCGTTATAAAGTATAGGCTTGATCAGAACTTAAGTTAATGTTTTTAGTAAAATGTTCGCTAAACTCAACCCCGAACCTGGTCCAGCAACTCGATAAAAGATCTAATTTGAATCCACAAATTCACAGTTCTTGGATTCTCTAGAGGTGGTGGCCACCGAATTAAAGCCATTAATTTATGGGTAAATAATTATAACATTCTTGTATTTTGAACAAATACATAGTACATCCCTATGTTTTGAAAAATAATTTATACTTCCTTACGTTTTATCTTTTTCATACTACAATCTCCTTATATTCGGTATTATCTCATTTTGTATCAAAATTTTAAACATAATATATGCTTATGAACAAAAATTGATTCTATATATCATATTCAAATATGTTATGGACTAAAATTGTCAAAAAAAGTTATTTATTGTTATTTTTTCTTATGAAATTATACATTGAAAATTACAAAAATGTCTTACAAATTATCAAAACAATGTGCTTTTATTATTTCATACCTCATAATACAAACAAAATAAATCTAAATATATCAACAAATACTTGGTATGTTAAGAATTTTGATGGAAATAACCATAATTTAAGATGCAGGGAGGTTATAGTATGAAAAATATAAAATGCAAGGAGTTTACAATTATTTTTCATAACATATTGAGATAATAGTATATTTTGTAAAAATATAAGGAGGTGATAATTATTTGATACTTAATTTATATTATTTTTTATTAGCGTAAAATTCCAGTATAAAGAACCGGGTTCGATTCCCGGTATCAGGATACTTTTTAAGTGCTTGTACGGTGTGAACTACCGGCTACCGCAACTGTAATAAGGCACGCAACCAGCCCAAACACTCTTGACATAGTCCGTAATTCAAATCATTTGCAGTTCAAACTTCTGCGACTTCAATCCAATTTGCTAATTTCAGAATGGCGAGGGACAGTTGCCTTGCTCGTGTGACCGCCGGTGTCGCAGTCGGTGGTGCTGTTGGCGGCGCTGTTGGTAATAGACCTTCTTAAACCCTAAGCCATCTCATAAAATTCTTGATTTCTCTTCAACCGATTCTGGTTTTGCTTATTACTTGCTTCCTCGAATTATAATTCCGTAAAATAAATTAGCCTATTGCACAAGTCGAGTTTATTTTATAGTAGATAATAAATTTTTGTCACAAAATACTAAGTGCTGGTTTTTTCGATATCCAGACATAAGGTGGGAACGGGTATCAAATGTTGAATACCATTGGAATGCTCAGCTTGTTATTGATATGTTGGAAGTGCTTCTTACTAGTGCTATGAATGTGATGTAGTTGTGAAGACTGAAGAATAGGTAGATCTATTAAGACATGAACACCGAACTGTTATTTATTGAATGAAAGGTTATGTGATACCCTGGCTGGCAAGGTATGCGATCAACAGCAGTGGTTGTAACTGTAGTAATTTAGCTGATAAGGTAGAAGGAAACTTGAAGTCTCCAATGATGAATTGAAATGTAGATAAATATCCCTTTTTCGCTCTTTTTGAACAAACCTTATCCTTATCCTTACCTTAGGAAAACATGCGGGTAAGATGAAAAGGAAACACATGGACTTACATTTTATTTTCAACATATTGTTATCTGAAGATAGACGGTGACTCTCTGAGAACAAGATGATAAAACATTTGAAGCCTACAGTAGTTATCTGCTGATCATATTTAGATTGTATCATTACCCAGCTGGGGGTACTAGGTAAATTCGCTACTCAGTTCTCAAGTTAAGTAGTAAATCTGTTTAATTTCATAGTATAACACATATCACGGTTTCTCTTGTAAGTAGATCCCTTTCAGTAAGTTATCACTTTGAAGTGAATTCTTTTCCAATAATGGATTAGCTTTCTAATAGTTTCAGTGTAGAGCATTTACTTACAGTAAAGAAAAGTGGAGTCGGTTTAAGTGTTTGGATATAGAAAAACAGCTAATGGGATGGGATTCATTTTCTTACCTTCTGGGAACTTAATGCAATTTGATCATATTAGAATGCTTCAATGCTGGAATTCCGTCTTAAAGGTGTCATTTATTCTTTGCATTATTTTACTGTTACAGGCTAATGGTCTAAAGGAATCCTTCAAGCTCTTTAAATTGTGCTGCATGCAGTTAATTTTATCAATTTGTTTCTCAAGTTTTTCATTTGATACTGAATCAATTTTATTTGATGGGTATGAGATGTGTCGTATAACTGAAATTACACTTTTCAGTATAAATATGACTGAATTAAAAATTCTCTGGATCTGATTAGAAGTTTGAAAGCCACCTTTTAATTAATCTTTCTCTTGAGGAAGGAGAAACTTGTGTGAGGCGATACCCTATCACAGTTATGAGCCTATGAAGTCGCAGTTGAGTCTTGAATCATTATTACTGAATATTGACATATTTGTTCTATGCTAGAAATTAATCTAAAGGCCAGTTAACTTGATAATCTGCATCTGTATGCACATTGTGGATATCATTAATAGGTGGGGCAAGAGCCAAAGTTCAATTTGCAATTGAAAAAAATGGTACAATTCAGGATCTTTCTTTCACTATGCCTGTTTATTGTCCATAGATTGGTTTGATTTCATATATTGGTGTTTCTATTTGTATGTGAGCTGATGGATTTTTGTGGCATATGGGTAGGTGAGAAATTATATCTTTGTATTTTTCATCATGGTATCTATGTTGTTAAAAATATAAGACAAAACTATGATTTAGCATGTTTGCATATTGTGAGATTTGAGTGAGGAGTAAAGTAATATAAGACAAAACTATGATTTAGCATGTTTTCATCGAATTCCATACTGTATCTAGTCATCCTGTGATACGTTGATGTTATTGTGCTTCTTTATCACTCTGTGTTGTCAACTGCTGATATACAGCTTTGTATCCTTCATGATTATTAATCAAATTGTGTGTTTCGTCACAGGTGCCGTGTATGGGACATATGAAGCAATCAGGTATAAGGTACAGTATCTCTAGCTAATGCTTATCAGCTTAAACGTATTTATCAAATAAATTATTTGACTCCACAAACAAGTTGAGTTTCTTCTTGCTTTAAGTTAACTCGCTATTCAGCTACGAAAATGGTAGAGATGTCAGTTTACAAATGAACAGTTAAGTATATAAAAGATAAACCATAAAAGATGGAAAATCTCATAAACAACATGCAATGTAGTATTAAAATATAGGTCATCCTTCTGATTCTTTATTGAATTTTTAGGGGTGTGGTATTAGAAATCTCTTAAACTCTTAAATGTTGGGTATGATGTAGGAAAGAGAGAAAAAACACTTCATGTAACACATTCATCACGTTGAGATGAGATGCTAAACTTTTAAAGGAATGAGAAACATAGCAGTAAACAATTTGCCAATAATAGTTTTATGCACATATTGTCCTCCTGATTCTTCTTCTACGTTTGGTTTACGTAAGTTATATCATGTTGTGGTTAGTTTATTAATTGTTTTACAAAATAAAGGTGCCAGGACTTCTGAAGATCAGGTATATTGGACAGACAACACTAGGCAGTGCTGCAATATTTGGCCTATTCTTGGGTGCTGGAAGCTTGATACATTGCGGGAAGTCATATTGAGCTGCATTTTGGTGAATTTTCCTATTTTGTTTTCTTCTGCTTCATTTTGCATCCTATTTTGTTTTCTTCTGCTTCATTTTGCATTTGCAATTTCACAAAGCTTAAATACAGGTTTTATGTTCTCCAAACTAGCTGATTGATGATTAGTTTTGTTTGTAGCCTTTGTTCAAGTTTACTGGTATGGGCGGTTTTCTGCAACTATGTGATTTTCGACTCACTTTCTTCTCGTTAGAGCTGTTTGTTCAAGTTGATTTGTGTTATGAGTTCCATTTGGTTGATAGAGTTAATATCTGAAGAGAATTAATTTTCTAAATCTGATTATATTTGGGGCTATTTTACATATGTTTTTGACAATTTACTAATTACTACTTTACCTTTCCGCCAATTGGATGAGCAAAGTAGTCATCAAATACACATAATAATACGTTGATTAGACCTTTTAATTTGGGAAATTTTATACATTAATTAGAATTTTGTAATTTTATATTCTTTTTGTTTTTAAGAAAAGGATTGTAGATTAAACTGGATGATGAAGGTGGGCAATACAACGAGGTGGCGTAGATAATAGCAAACGTAACTACACACTTGTTATCGCTCTAACAAAGTTATGCTCTAAAATATTAGCATCTGTAGAAATCAAATTAAAAATGGCTAGACATAATTATAAGTGGAAGTCAACAGAATTTGTTACTAGTGAAACTAAGATTTTCGATAGAAAATCAGGTAGTTGAAAGCCTGAAATTTTTACAAGCATAAAAATAAGTAAATAAATTGTCAAGGTCTAAACAGAGTTCATCTTCTCTTCAGCTGAACATGTAAACCACCTTTCATTTTTAAAACTAACGTAACCGTGTACGGCGGGTTCATCATCCTCTCTGCATTGGCACCTCCATCAACGGCCACTATCTCATACTCATACATCAAAGCCGCTACGATTGCTTTCATTTGCAAGTACGCCAAATCTTTCCCCAAACACATCCTGGGCCCGCAATGAAACACTGGGTACCGCAACTGATCGGACGGCTCATATTTCCCATCAGCATTCAACCACCTCTCAGGCTTAAACTCACTACACTCAGGGCCCCACACTCTATCCATTCTCCCCATTGCATAAGCGGAGTAATCAGCAAACCACCCTTTCCCCACGTAGGTCCCATCCGGCAAAACATCATCATCCACCGTTAATCTTGAATTGATTGGTACAGGTGGAAACAACCGCATTGTTTCTGATAGAGCTGCATGCAGGTAATCAAGTTTCTTCAACTCTTCGTAACGGAATATCCTCATCCCCAAACCCGATCCCGTCGGGTCGTCTTCAGCCGCCGCTACTTCAGCTAGTTCTTGGTAAATTGATTCCGCGCTACGCTTATCACCGGCGACCAACCAGAAAAACCATGTCAAGGCGGTTGATGTTGTGTCTTTCCCGGCGAGAACAAAGCTGATGACCATATCCCGTAAAAACTTGGTCTTCCGGTGTTCGTCTTCGAATTCCATATATGAACTCACCCGTATGAATCTCGATAACAAATCCTGGGATTGGTTGTCGCCTTCTTCGTATAATTTTGATCTGATAATTTCCGCAGCAAAATCATTGATGGCGTGAATAGCTTCGTTGAGACGCTTCTCTGATCCGATATTGAAGAATCTTTTGAGCTTCCAAATAGGTGGAAATGGAGCTAAGAATCTGGAGAAGAAACAAATCTCAACAGCATCTTCAAAAGCTTTAGCAAAAGGTATATCAGGGAATGATTCAGGATCAACTCCAAATGCGAATTTACAAATAGTTGAAAAGGTGAATTTACTCAACAGATTTTGAAGATCAATCACAGATTTATCATCACATAAATTGGACAGATGTGGAAAGAGTGAATTCCGCAAATCAAAATTAACAATATCAGAAACAAAGAATTTGAGAGATCGAGTGTTGAATTCGTAACTGGAAAGCTTGCGCTGGGTGATCCAGAGATGAGAATCAACGTTGAAGATGCCATAGCCAAGAAGTTCAAAAAGGACATCGAGGTATCGAGAGCCTTTGATGTAATTGGAGAAATTAGTGACTAGGAGATGGTGGAGATTGATTGGATTAGCAGTGCAGATGCCGTTGGAGAGATAGAGGAAAGAACTGACTTGGAGAGTTGACGACGGGGTTTGGGAAAGCATCTCAGTGACCCAATCGTGGAAGCGGTGGCGGTTGCGGAGGAAACCGGGGAGGTTCCCGATGATAGGGTAGGATTGCGGACATGGAGCAGTTGATTTAGCGGGACGAGAAATAGAGAAGAGAAAGAAGAGGATGAGCCAGACGAAGACAAAGAAGAAGCTGAACAGATTCAATTCAAACATTTTTCTTTTGTTGGGGTTTCAGATAAGAAATTTGATATTTTATAAATTGCAGCTAATTTTCTTGTTGCCTAAACCTGTTAACCGCGCGAGCAGTTCGACAGCCCGGTTCTGATCCGTTTAAAAAATAAAGGGTTTTGAACATTATATTTTGTATAAAACCCGGTCCGGTTCAAACCCTTTTAAAGCCCTACTATTAAAGGGCCGGGCTTGGACATACATATTAAAACCTATTAAGTCCGGCCCGACCGGATAAGTTATTTAGATGTATTAAAAATTACTTTTTCATTACTCAGGTCCATTTTTTATTAATACCAACCCAACTATTATTTATCTAGTATATAAATTAATGGAAACTTTATTTTTTCAATTGAAGCTCTTCTCATATATATTAATTGAAACTTGCTTAGTTCTTTTTTTCAATTGATACTCCTCTCATCTCTAAGTACTCTTTTTTTAGATGACTTTTTTTAGTGTTTTAATATTAGTTTGAATACTGAATGTGTTTGAAATACTTTTGGTTATTTGGAATGCTTTATTTTGAATTTGGATTGTTTTTTTATTTAATCGACTTGGATGACTTTTTTTGTTGTTTGATTTTATCAATTTGAAAAATTATCGGGATGAATTGTCGGGCTTTGGACAAGATATTTCAACTTTGACCCGGCTCGGCCCGGCCCTGTACTTTTATCGAAAAGGCCGAGCAAGGCTTGAACAGAGTTATTTATATAAAAACCCGCCTAAGCCCGGCCCTGGCCCTGATAAGTCCGCCCAGTTAACAGGTCTAGTATGGACCTTCTAGTTAAGATTTTTTATGCGACTACCAATATTAAGGTCATTTGCACATTCACGGTTTTTTAAAACTGAAAACAATTGAGCTTAATTTCTCGATAAATAAAATGATTGTGCTAAATTTACATTGAAACAACATTTATCTTTCTGTTGGATTCTGAAGATAATTTAGTTTTGTAAGCTCTAAGTTCAAAAGCAAATTATCTCAGAAGCCACGGAACACGTCAGCAGAGTTATGGATATTCAGAAGCAATTAAAAGTCAGATGAGGTATTCAATATCTCAGAAGATCACTCAAGACTCAGAACATCAAAAAGCTCTTCTGAAGGTCACAAAAGGTCAACTTAGTCTTTCTGCTCTAAAAGTTAAGAAAGCTGACTTCACATTTAATGTCGCCACGCTCTGTTCTTCAGTCTACTACAAGATAAAAGTATTGCGAAATCAAGAACAAATCTTACCTGCTAATCTGATACGTATCTGTCGTACAAACTGATACAACATGGCACGGATCAGAGTTGGACGAGCTACTCTAACAGATTGTTAACGGAAACAAGATTGGGAGACAACGACAGAATTCTTAGCAACGATCCAAAAATCAACGGAAACATTCTCTCCCTCTATAAAAGGATGATTTCCACCATTGAAGAAGGTTGTCGAATCTTAACAAAAGAATTCAAGAGTGAACCAATTCTCAATCTACTTGCAATCTTCTTCTGGCAAACATTCAAATCTCATCTGTTTGTACTTGAGCTAATTGAAACAAAGTTCAGAAGTTCATAAAAATCATTTACTTATAAACTGTTGTAAATCACACTAAACTGAGGGTAAGTTAGTGTGAGGGAGCTTGAAAATCTCATAAGGAAGGTACTTAAGAGAGAAAAAGCTCAGAGCCTCAGATACAGAAGGACGGTACTCCTGTATTGGTATAGCTCATCATAGGCAAGATTGTTGGAAGGAACTTCAGTCTTAAGCTGTAAAGGGTTTGCTTTTCACCAGAAGAAAAGTCACTAGTGAATTAAATCTTGGACAAGAGATTCCAAGGACTAGATTAGGCAGAGGCTGAACTAGGATAAAATCACTGTTTGCACATTTCCTTACTCTGCTCTAATTTTGTGTTTATTTAATT
>CATIWQ010127114.1:0-19146 GCA_949673415.1 Euphorbia schlechtendalii | reverse complement strand
TGCGACAACAAGAGTGCAATTGATTTATCTAAAAATCCAGTCCAGCATGGAAGAATGAAGCATGTTAACATTAGGCATCATTTCATCAAAGATCATGTACTATGAGGAGATGTAAAGCTTGAATATGTTCCATCAGATAAGTAGCATGCTGACATCTTCACCAAACCTTTACCAAAGGAACAATTCAGTACGCTAAGGGAATTTATCGGTATGAGTAATCCACAATGATGAAGAAGATAGAATTCATCAGAATTTTTGGCTAAGTATTGAAAATCAAGTATGAAAGGACACGTGGTCAACACCATCAAAGTTTTTAAGTAATGGTGTGAGTTTATGTTTGTGCCTAAAAAAATTCAAATCCCTACGTTTTCAAATAACGCGGAAGAGAATTGGAATGGTCATTGTCTAAACTCACCGTTTTACCGAAGCAATTCATTAGACGGTTAATCTCAGTGTTAATTATCTATCTTAAGCTCAGATTACGCCATGTACCCCTAAAAATGGGTTTCTACCTATGTAAGATGATCATCTAAGAGAAGGAGGATTACTTGCTTTGGCAATTTCAAAACCTTTATATCATTCAAACCCTAATTCTCATTCCCTCAAATTCTCTCATTTTCTCTTTTCAAAACTCATATGGCGAGAATCAAAAGCACTTACAGACTCAAGAACACCACTGTGATGAAGATTTTGGTGGACAATCAAGGAAAGACGGAGAGAATTACTTTAAAGGCGAGAACTCGTATCACCAAAATTGTTTGGAAAGACAACCTAGACTTTGGACCAGTCTATGAGGTTGATTATGAAGGTTTGCTACTGAACAAGATGATGCACAGAGTCATCAAGCAACAACGACTTAGAGCTTTTCTGAAGATGGAAGGACTAACAATAACAAGACTTATGAGAGCCCCCTACACTCATTTATACACTATTGAAGGTTTCAATGATGTCTTGTTGATGGCGTGTGCAGGCAAGACAATGCTGATTTGTACCAGGCTCATTGGGAGCATCCTCAACATGCCCAATTCAAGCACTCAGCTCCGGCGGTCTGGTGATGAAGATGCTATTCTTGTTCCTAAAGATTGGGAACTCCTCGCAAATTATGTGTCTGGGGAGATTGCTACAAGCGGGATGTCTTGGGAAGCCAGGATGTGTCATGAGCTAGTAGCGAAGTTGTTGCTGCCAAAGAGTGGCTTGTTGACTAGCTGCACCTATTTCGAAAGGTGTGTGGTCTACCATATGGTAGAGGGTAAGAAACTTAATTGGCCAGTGCTGATACTTCATCACCTGAACAAAGTGACTACCATCTATCACTATGCTTACCTCATATCTGAGATAATGACGGTAGTGAAAGTCGACTTGGGCGAGTTTTTGGGTGAGTCTGGTAGATCAATTCTGCCAATGAAGAAGCTGGAGATGTCTCACTTCAGCAAGTTGACCTACAATCAGGTGCATGCTAGGTACACCAACGCATAACAAAAGTGAAAGTTAAAGCGCATACCGATAGTAGTACCTGTGGACATCAACAAGGAGGAGGAAGATCCTTTTGTGGTGAAATTCAGAGATAACACCAGCTCTGATAATGCCTCCATCTCAACCATCTTTGAGAAGATTTCTGCCACCTCCTCCTTAGCATGGAAGACTGCTTCCTCTAAGGATAAAGGGAAAATTCCATCCAAGCCTAATGAAGCTCTTGCTCAGCACCAATGAAGAAGAATGATTGCAAAAACCCACGATCAAAGAGAAGCGGAGGCAAAAATGGAAGCTGAGCTAGCTAAGGAGAAAGAGGATGAAGTGGAGGCCAGTGAATCCTTGCGCCAAAGAAAGCGTAAGTTGGTAGTCTCAGACTCTTCCGATGTTCAGGACGAGGCCAAGAAATATAAGGTAGAGGACCAGGATGTGTCCAATGCAGCTAAGAACTTGGAAGAACTATTTGCCAAGATGAAGGATACTCAATGTAAGAGCTCCTCCACCACAAGGCCACTGCCTAAAAATGTGATGGTGGTGAGAAGCAAGGAAGGTGTTGGGGACTCCATAAATCCCATCACTGAGGAATTTGATCCTTAGGAACCTAACATCCCCACACCCAGTTTCTCTCCTGTTGAGGAATTCGCTCCTCAGCATGAGCAACCTTAGGCTAATCCATCCTTAGATCAAACGGCTAACCTAGAGGTAAATAAAACTCCTATCCCTTCTACTTCTTTTGTAAATCCTTCACCCTTAAAATCTGTAAACCACTTAGGTTCTACTCCTAAATATCCTGACACACATTCTTCTTCTTCTTCTTCCTCTTCCTCTTCTTCCACCTCCTCATCTAAGAAAACACTTATCATCCACATCTCTTCACCCTCTGACACTCAAGATCCCTTTCCCTCTCCAATACATAACACTCCAACCACATCTCCTGTACATTCCCAACAATTTCATTCTCAAGCCATTGTACCTTCCTTTCCTCTCAAACCAATTCCTTCTTCTGTAAATACACCTACTGATAAGTGTATAATTACACTTATTATCATATTAATTTTACACACTAAACACAATAGTTTAAGTCATTTTTATACTTCATATAAAAGATTTCACGTGGTATATAGTTATTTTTTATGCAAATGCAGATACTAGGTAAATCTTGGGAGTAAAATGATCAAAAGTGGAATCCTATGAAAAATGAGTGAAAAAGGTGCAAAAATATGCGTGGAACTTAAAGATTTGGCTTTGGATAGAAGCTGTCAAAGATCGGTGAAGTTGCAAGGAGAATTCTGAAGAAAAATGCAATTCACGGTCGCGACAATCACTCGCGGTCGTGACTTGTTCTTCTTCAGAACAGAATTCTGCCAATCAAAGATTCACGATTGTGACATGTATATCGTGGTAGCAACTTGGACGGTTTTCTAGTTTTATCTTCTTAACTACCAACCGCCAGATAAGTATGATCAACCGCCATCAACTACCAACGAGTAGACACCTATCAGAAATCAACCAATCATGAAAATGTGCCTATCCATTGTGGATTAGATTGAAGTTTCTCAACCAATCACAATGAAGTGATGCAATCATTCACCAATGGATACAACTCTTCGTATATAGACGTAACCCTTCAAACTCTATAAATAGGGCTCCAGATCTTATAATTTCATGCATCATAGTGCAGTGATATAGAGGGAAAATATTAGAGTGCATGAGAGAGATATAGTGTGTGTATAGATAGAGAATTCGCTACGTTCATAAGTGTTAGCGAGAAAATGTTTTAGTGATTCGAATTATTGTTTCGATCACTAGATTTCTCTATATTCTAGAGCGATTATTGTATAAGTGTACTTGCAAATCACTTATCAATAAAAGTTTTCATTCTTCAATATTCATTTGTTCGATATTTGCAAAGAATAACATCCTAGTAGAGGTTCTGTACGGGCGGAGACCGAATTCAAACCAAACACAGGAATTTCAGGAATTGACTACTCCCATTAAAGAGTGGATACGGTTTGATCAACTTTAGCTTTCACTTGCATACCTTACAACTTTGCTTTGCTTTCTGCTTATACATTCTATTTCGAAGTTTATGATATGTCTATGTGTCATAATGCGTATTTCGTGTTAAGTCTTTTATATTAATCAAGTTATATGCGTTTGAGTTAATTTTAAGAGTAGTTTCAGGGTTAACAATATCATGTATAATCATTGGATCTGTGATATAACGCTGTTTAGTGAGATAACATTTTTGGAATGGTAACTTGCTAAATGTGGCTATGTGAGAGCGACCCGTACTAAGCATAGTATTGACGTTGTCCAGGTTTATATAATCATCTTAATTTGTTTGTGCTAGGTTTAGAAAAGTCATTTCATGTGTTGCTCTGCGATGAATAATTGAACATCTAAGTATTTAGAACCGAGTCTGTTAGATTAGTTTAGTGAATCGTAACATATTTGTTGAACTTGCATGCTTTCTCTGCTATCGTTATTTTGTAGGGAATCTATATATTTATATTCTCTAATCTTTCATACTTATATTTACTCATTCTTCATTCTAACCCTCCTACCCAAAAATATCAAATTTATTTTATTTTCTTTATTTTATCTTCCTTGTTGATCTTTAGAACTAGTCCTTCCCTGTGGGATCGATATCTTTTGAAACTACATCGTAACTATATACTTGCAGTTATCATCATTTTTCTATTTTGATAAGGGGTATTGACAACACCTATATTTTACATAAACAAGTTTTTGGCACCGTTGATATATAGCCTAATCTTGCAAACAAACTATTAAACTTATCAGTAGAAAAGTGGCGAACACCTACCACTTCTTCAAACCCATCTGCTACCCCCTTAACCCATCTAGTTATGGAAGTTCCCAATACTGAGAATTATGCTCAGCAGGGAAACGCAAGTGATCAGGCTGCTAAGGTAAATTTTACAGCCCATAAAGCACCTGAATCCAGCAGACAACCAGACTTGGCTGATACATCTTTCCTCACTCAGATCTGTGAGTTAACTAGAAAGCAATTTCCGGTGCTTAGAACTGATGCTGAGTTAGATAGAGCAGTAAGTAGAGTGCTACTAGCTCAAGATTTGACGGACTTATCCTCTAATCCCATGGCAAATTTGCCGAAATTCGAACAGCACACAAGTGTGCCTAGTGATTCCCTTTACTTTGAGGAGTTTGAGAGAATCCAGGGTAGCTTGTTGGTTATTCAAAATAACTTAGCAAAAGAGAATGCCAAAAGCTTAGTTGATAAGATGGCTTTGATCCTAAACGGATTAATGGAGTCTGCAGCCCAGCTTGGAGCAGCTACTTCATTTATCCCCACATCTACTGTGTTAGCAAACGCTGTCGTAGGAAAGATAAAGGACAGTGTGGATGCTTCTACTGAGCAGCTAAGTCTCTTGAGCACCAACATGGCTACTCAAGTGACACAGATTCATGAATTTAGAAAGGAACAAGCCAAAATAAAGAGGCTTAACGATCGTAAGATTGAAGACCTCACTAAAGAGGTGATAACTACCAAGGACATCAGCCATAGCATTGCAAAGCTTGTGGAGCAGGAATCCATGTTCCTACTTGTTTAGGACAAAAAGCAAGACCTAGTCGTGAAGCTGTTGGAGGACATCTCTTCAAAATTGGACAAGGCCCCTGTCAGTAATCTGGATCCTCTCAGCAACAAAATGGATACAATTCAAAGGGAGATCACAAATCACATCACGGATAAGGTTGCTTCTTCATAGAAATTCCTTATTTTCGTGATGGGAAAACTCTTCCATGGCATGCCTAAGCCTAGAATGCCTCTAAGCAAGCCTATCTGCCCAAAGACTGGATTGTCAATTCATGCCAAGCTCGATGAGATAAAATCCAAAGTGCATGACATGCCGTAAAAGATTGATGCCCTATTGAGACTGGGAGAGATGGATGGTAAGGATATAGAATTCACTTCCAAAAATGTGGCCGCCATCTGCCTGAAAATCTGTGACATTGAATCAAGGCTGAAGATTGAACTAACAACAACGAACTTCCGGGGCTTACTACAATGTTTTTAACAGTTCGTGAGTCAAGGCTTTGATCAAATTACCCATCTCTCAAGGTGTCATCATCTACTGTTGAGTGAGCTGAATGATCAAGATTTCTTCTCGACCAAGGGTAAGGAGCAGCTCGAGAAGGAGATTTCCCCTGCAATCATTAGCCAACAAGAAAGCTTCCAAGCTGCTCTCGATGCCTTTAATGTCTGCCTCGATCAAATTATTCAAGGCCAGATAGCAACAGGGGAGAAAGTAGCTGAAGATAGTATCAGAATGGCAAGTCAGCTCAAGGGATCTCTTCCAATGCACAAGGATCCACAACAAAGGATAAGAGTAAATCAGGACAAGTAGAAGCAGCAGGGATCTTCTTCTTCGTCAGCTCATAAGCATTAGGCTAATTCAAAGTAGTTGAATGAAATCTTGTAATAGGACCAAATGTAATCTTAGTTCAGGACATATATTATGTACTGACTAAGTTCCCTATCTTATTAAAATACAAGTCTTTCATCTCAAGTTAAGATCTTCTTAACTTTTATAGCTAATTATATTTTATGCTATATATCTAACATATCTATGCAGGAAAATATACAAGAAACTGAAGATAAGACAAAGTAAGATGAAATCCCAAATCAAAGAAGAAATCCTCTAAGCATGGGGGAGCTGAGCTACTTAAAGAAAAGACTCACTTAGTATGGGGGAGCTTAAGCTGATCAAGGAAAGTCACTAAGCTAAAGGGAGTTTTTACTTTGCTTTCAGGTAATCAAATAACTCTAAACTATATCAATTATCTTCTTCTACCATTTAGTTGTTATCTATCCAAAATGGAGGAGATTGTAGAGCCCAAGTTAATAGTACCTCACAGAACTCAAAAGTTTTGGTGATAGCAATCAATATGGGATAGTTAAAGTTAATTGAACACTAAGAATGCTTTTACTTAGTGTGGGAAAAGCCAAGTGTGTGCTGAGTACTATATAGTTTATGTTATCATCACTCATCTCATGCTGAGTTATAGTATTACTTATCTAAAAGTAATTGTTTTTGCGACGCTGATTATTATCATGACACGTATGCTACTAACCACTTCTGTGAAGGAACAGAATATTCCTTTGTTACATTTCAGGAGAAATAAGCACAGAAATTAATAGAGATTCATAAGCACAGAAATTAATAGAGATTCATGTAGTCCTCACAACATTAAACGTGGTTGTACAAAGTGTCAGATATTCCTCATTAGAATCAGAGTATAAGGAATAATCACGTGAAATGCGTCGCATATCAAAGATCTCCGCGCACATCCCGCAACGTTATCAAAGTCATCCAATGGAAAGACGCCACGTTGCCTGAATTGTAAATCTCTCAAAATCTAGATTGCTAGAAGAAAAATGAGAATTTGGAAATGGAAACAAATCACACCACAACATTCAATTCCTATTTCTAAACGTCCTGAAAACTATCTCCAACGGGAAGATTGGAAAGATTAATTGAAATGAGAAATTGAAGATCTGCGATATCCTCAAAGTTTGCAACGGCTACTTCTCAGACATTTACAGTATGAATAGAAAACTGGAGCAGGTGTTCAAAAGTAGTGAATCACCTTGAATTTCCTAAGAGCAAAACCTTGTGAAAATCATCTCTGTTTTCAGGAAATTCATCAACAAGCAATCTGCAAACAATCAATAGTTTTATAGTTTGTAATAGAGAGAATCACTCGTAGGTTTAACCTTGTAAGGATTCAACACATTATAAGTTGAATTTAGTTAGCTATTGTTTATCAATCTTAAGTGTCAGTGTGGGAAGGGTACCTAAACTGAGTTTGAGTGGTAGTTAGAAAGGAGGAACTTTCTGTAATAGAGTCTACCCATTGTAAAGGTTTCTCCGCCTATTGAAGGAATGAATCACTAGTGGATTAAAGCTTGGAGACGGTATCCGGGGACTGGAAGTAAGCTAGGGGCCGAACCAGGATAAAATCTCAAGTGTAATCGTTCTAACTCTAAGCGATTAGCTTCATCAGCTTCTTACTCATATCTCTTTCATATTGTTTATTTGCTTGTCATCCAACTCGCACTGAGTAATCTTTACTTGGTTAAAGGTTGAAGATAAACTGTGCTAGCTGAGCTAAGCAGTTTATACATTTTTATATCGCATTTAGCACGCATATAAAAACCTTACTAAGTTAACATTAAAATGAAAAAGGTCCAAAAGTAACTCAGTTAACGCATTCACCCCCCTGTGATGTTGTTATTAGCCTGTTTACGTTCAACATATATATATATATATATATAGACACACACACACACTACTAGATTTTCACTGGTTACATACCATATCTATGACATCATTGTATCAATTAAATTCAAAACACAAAATGAAATCATATTATAATTTGTAACTGAAATTTTACCTCAAGTTGGGGTGGTTGAACTGTTTCTTTTGTTACCTTCTTTTGTGTGAGAGACTTTTGAGTTGTTTTTGCCACTTGCCTTGTTTTCTTTGTAGCAACTGAACTCTTATTTTGCGTAGATGCTCTTTTAGGTGCTATTTTATTTTAAGGAATGTAGAAAACGAAGGAAGTTATGTCATTGAATGAAATTGTTTCATAGAAGATTTAAAGTTTATATAACAACGCTTTAAATAAGAAACCTAACAGATGAGATAGAATGAAACTAAATTGAAATTCGAAAATTGAGTTTCTGTTGAAATAAAGATGAAATAGCAATATGAAGATTGACAAAGAAGATGGAATCGACTGAGAAAAGGTTAGAGAATTTGAATCGATGGAGAGTTTGGGAGTTGATGAAATGCAAAACATACGAAGGAGAGGGATTGAAAGAGAACATATTGAATGTAAATCAAATTCTAATTTTATCCTTTTAAATTATGGGCCGAAACTCATTTGACTAATCATGTCATTTTTAACAAATTTCCTTTAATTTAAACATTAAACAATAAAATTTATCTAATATTAGTTGATCATTAAATCTGTCGTTATCAACGACCCAACTAGTTGAATCAATTAATTTTTAACGGTCCAATTATATAGTGAGTTTTTACACTGAGCACATTCTTGTGACCGAGTCTTCTAGTTCGATTGATAGAGTTAGATTTGACAACACTACTTGGAACACATTTCCAAACAATTGAACCAACACACTTATCACTAGTAATGGTTTACCATACTATACTAACATGCTAGTACCAAATTCCTTGTATGCCCGCCCTTGATCATACTAATGACATGTTTGATTTGTGACTATATTATTAAATAGATAATAAATAAATAAAATAATATAAAATATGATAAATTATTTATTCTGAACTCATTATAATTATTTCTAATCTTTAACTATTATGAGATTATAAATTGAATGATAAAAATAACTATAACATAAAAAATATCTATCTTATATAATGAAAGATTATGAAAATAATCTTCGTAGTTGACTCGTTCGTCTTCAGGCTAATCAATAAGAGGAACCTGCAAAACAAACAAAAAACACCCTGACACTCAAGTCAGTAAGAGATTGAGGTGGAGAATAATGAGAATTAGAATTCAGATGTCAAACCTTTGAGGTTTAGAGTCTTTATATAGACTTTAAATACTCCTAAATTGATTAGGATTAGTAGTCTTTACTATTGTATTTGATATTATTTGTAGGATAATTCATGTGTAATTCGATCTCTATCTTGAGGAGAGATTTTCGGGATTCCCATCTTAGATAGGATTTACTTCCGGAGTTATCAGAAGTTCCTTTCTTAGACTATTTGAAGCCTTTTAAGGTTAAATGTGCTTTCATCATTCTAACACACTCAAGGTAAGTATAATATCCATACAATTACCATCACGTGACTATGCGACAGTCTAAGTAGGTCCGTTTTTGGCTCGTTGGCTACGCGACATGCTTTCATGGGACTATTTCTTACAGCTGTTGATAGGTCCGCTTTTGACTCGTCACCCATGATTGGCAGTATTGTGTCACGAGACTCGATAGCCCACATGTGTCTCTCTTCGAGCGTACTTAACGGATGATGTATTGTTAACTTTCTTAGCTATGCTTTCTCAAATTGAATAGATTAATTGAAACTTGTTTGTCTTTGTAGTTTTGCGCCATCAACCTGAAATTTTATCAACATGTCTCGACACAAACAAAAATGATTTTTTCCAAACTAATTTGGAGAGCGTTTGGATAATATTGAAATCAGTGAAACATATTATTAGTTCAACATAATATTGATTTAACGAATATAGAATATGACTATGTTTATCTCGTTGGGACGATGGCCTGTAATTATCTCAATTGCTCTTTACAGCTAAGTATTAACTGAGAGGGAATTTAAAGCAACTATGAGCTTCCATCCAGAAATCAAATCGCTCCATGATCTGTTAGTCGATAGTAAATAAAAGCATATATAGCAGCCGTCTTTTTAGCTGCTAATGGATTTATAAATTTGATTCAGAGCTGCTCTTTTCCGGAACGAAGATCATGTCTAGATTTCCTTCGCTAAAGATAATTTCAGCTAATAAATAATTCTGAGACACTAATTAAGAAGTATTTTTCCTTAAATGAAAAACTAATTAAGTACTTTATTAGAGTATTCGCCAGAACCATATGCGAATTATGATATTAATATGATGAAAACAAATCAATAAGTCAATTCATTATAGACTGTTAATTTGATACACGAGCGATAAAATAAATCATACTTGATTCTAATTTGATGGCAAAAATAATAAAAGTTTGATATTAGCTTATTTGTGTTTATTGCAGCATCATTGATTGGAAAACTGAGATTTTTGAAAGTAATGTTTTGGATCAAAGTTCTCGAACGAGTAAATTTAATCCACGTTCACTGCACCAATGAAAGATTTTGAAAATAATCTTCATAGTTGACTTATTCATCTTGAGGCCAATTAATGAGAGGAACATGCAAAACAAATAAAAAAACTCCGACGCTCAACTCAGTAGGAGATTGAAGTGGAGAATAATGAGAATTAGAATTCAGATGTCATAATTTAGAGCCTTTATATAGACTTTGAATACTCCTAAATTGATTAGGATTAGGGGTCTCAGTTGGATTAATATTTGATAACAAGGTCTATTAAGGGCCCAAATAAACATAGTTTGGCCTAGAAACATGGCTCAGTCAAACGATGCCTCGGCGTAAATGCGCGCTGAAACCACATCAGCATAGCAGCGACGCCGAATCAAGTCCTAAAGCGAAAGCCCTTCCTTCGGTGATACCCTCCGTGCATAAGCTGAAACAGTATCGGAAAAACCCACGCTGATTCAGCGCACTCCTTATCTCTCCACTGTCGCATTAAATGCATACCTGACTGGCAGGGATGAATCATTTAATGCTCCGACGGTGGAAAAGACCCTCAAGTGGTTTGTCACTTGTGCACAGCTTGGAGGCGGGCCCCACAGGTCATCATTATATAAATCCCTATAAATAGCAAGGGAACCTCCACCTTTTAAGGTAATTGTTACTTTAATAACACATTTTTATCATTTCTCCCAAATCGCTAACTTTAGTATCGGAGGATCTTCGTCGGAAACATTTCCGCCCAAAGACTTGTTTTGCAGGTCCCAAGGAAATTGAAGACGGTGGACTTCACCCAACGGATACCAATATCATATTTGATATTACATGTAAGATAATTTCATGTGTAATTCAATCTCTATCTTGAAAAGATATTTTAGAGAATTCCATATTGAATAGGATTTAATTCCTGAATTATCGTATAATATTCTTTCATTTTACTATTATTCTATTTTATAGTTCAACAACCTCTGTTTATAATCCAGCCAGGATGTCCAAATATCCAATTCCTAGAGCAGCAGCCCTCCGGCTCTCTTATTTCTTATGAACAAAAAGTTTTTTCCGTAAACTCTTCATTAATACAAGTGGGGCCATATCATTTATTGATATATAAAGAAAAATTAGTTACGGTTTTGTTTTTTTAAGAAACTAGTAGTTTTGAAGAATAGGGACATTGGCCAACCCAAAGAGTAGATTCTAAAACTTGTCAGTTTTAAAAACATTTTAATTAATTAATCATTTTTATCCATATCTATAGACTTGCAAATATTATATTTAAAATGAAATGGATAATTATTGTTATTCTAATTTCAAAAAAAAGCACAGGGAAAAATTGAAGGATTAGGTTGTGCATAGAAAATGCCCACAATAGTGGAATGGGGAATCTAGATTTATGCTCTCAATGGGGAAATTTGTTAAGAAAAAAATAAAAATTCCAGGATATCCTCCCTAACTTTACTTTGGAAAGTCTGTTTTTCTACTTTTTAATTTGTTTATAAAAAATACAAAGTAATAAATTATGTTAATTTTATATTATGTAAAAAATATTAGTTTTCTTATTTTCTCTAAAGGAATGTTGTCTGTTTGACTTGGATGTGTTTACTTTTACAAATGTTTTTCAAAGAAAGCCAATTCTAGAATTCTTTTTCTATCCAAAATGCATTTATTAAGTTGACATGCTTCCATTGCTTGATGTCTAAATATTTTCATCTGGTTTCAATTCTTTTTCCCAAACATATGAATTTTTGTTTTCGAGAAGCGGGCAATAGTTCTAAATTTTTTGCTGCGAATGTCTTGTGTATTTTAGATGAAAAAAGATTATCAACAACATCAATTACCTACTATCAACGCTAAGAATCAACCAAATGAGTCAGATATTTAGCTCCCAAATAAACTATCCCAATAAAATATTTTAAGACTATGATTTTATTCTCTTGAACTCTCTTGTGAACCGGAATAAGCTTATTATAGTTTAAATTATAACCGTAAAGCGTTAAACTGAGCCGAACAAACCAAACTAATCTAATTATAAGTGGAAAGAGAGAAAATTTCATTAATAGCTGCAAGAGAGAGTTTAATTATTAAATCCAAACTAAATAAAAAGTAAAAGAATTAAAATGAAAAGAAAAGAAAAGGAGAAAAGACAGCATGATGATCAATAGAGGTGCAAATGTTGTAATAACATTTTATAGTCCTTGAAAGTATAAAATACTGCAGTCTTTCTGTTTTGAGTGTGAGAGAGGTTTCATTTTGTGCAGTCACTCCTTTGATCTGCTCTTTTCTCGTGAAATTAACCTAACAAAACCCCCTTCCCCTTTAAGAATAACTCTTCCATTTTCACTTCTCTCATCTTCTCTTTTCTTCTCTCTCTATCTCAAATTCACCTGCACTAACACTCATTTAGTACCTTGTACTCCTAATCCTCCTTCTTCATTCATTCTGTATTCTGTTCTTTTTTTACTACATTTGCAGCTTGTGTTCTTTGTGTTTTGGTTCTGGTTTTCCCTTTCCCTTTTCTTTCTTTGATGTGGGTCTTTCATTCTTTTGATTTTTCAAACCAAATCTCCTTACTTTAAGGGTTTCTCTGTTCTTCATTGCTTTGGTACTCATTATTCCCAAATGGGTTTTCATTGTTCAACAGTAATTTTCCTTTTTTCTTGATCTAAAGAAGCTTTTTGAATCCCCAAAGAGAAGAGTGGGATGAAAAGTTGTCACCTTTGATTCAACCAAGAAAGCTTAAAAAAGGAAGACCAGTTCAGTAATGGCGTTTTGGTGTTTGTGTTTATGTTATCTTCTGCTAGTTGGGCTTCTTTCAAAATCCCAGCTTGTGAATTCTCTGTTAAATGATGAAGCCACTCTCTTAGCCATTAACAAAGAGCTTCAAGTTCCTGGGTGGGATGACAACACCACAAATTACTGCAACTGGCGTGGAATTTCCTGCAATCTGAACCATTCACTCGTTGAAAGGCTTGTTCTTTCAAGGCTTGAACTTAGAGGTAATCTCAGTTTGATCTCTGACCTCAACGCTTTGAAACAGCTTGATCTTTCTAGCAATTACTTCCATGGTTCAATTCCTTCAGCTTTTAGCAACTTGTCTGATCTTGAATTCCTTGATTTGTCTTCTAATAAGTTTGAAGGTTTGATCCCAAAAGAGTTGGGCAGCCTTACAAGTCTTAAATCCCTTAACCTCTCCAATAACAAGCTTGTTGGGGAAATTCCTAATGCGCTTCAAAGTTTGAAACTTTTAGAGGAATTTCAAATTTCTAGCAATAGTTTGAATGGTTCAATTCCATCTTGGGTCGGCAATTTAACAAACCTGAGAGTTTTCACAGCCTATGAGAACGAACTAGAAGGCGAAATTCCTGGCAATTTAGGTTCAGTTTCTAAGTTAAAGCTTTTGAACCTTCATTCGAATCGTCTTGAGGGGTCAATTCCTAGGAGTATTTTCTCGATGGGTAAATTGGAGGTTTTGGTTCTTACACAAAACAGATTAAATGGCGAAATTCCTCAGCTAATTGGAAACTGCAAAGGTCTTTCGAATATTCGAATAGGAAACAATGAACTTGTAGGAATAATTCCTAAGGAAATTGGGAATGTGAGTAGCCTTACATATTTTGAAGCAAATGATAATCATTTATCAGGTGAGATAATCTCAGAGTTTTCCCGATGCTCGAATTTGACCCTTTTAAACCTCGCCTCAAATGGGTTTGCCGGAGTTATTCCTCCCCAGCTAGGAAAGCTTGTGAATTTGCAAGAACTGATTCTTTCAGGGAATAGTCTTTTCGGAGATATCCCCGAGTCAATTCTCAGTTGCAAGTCTCTTAACAAGCTTGATCTTAGCAATAACAGATTCAATGGGACTCTACCGAAAGACATCTGTAATATGTCGAGATTACAGTACTTACTTTTAGGCCAAAACTCGATTAAGGGTGAAATTCCTCATGAGATCGGAAACTGTGCAAAACTGCTGGAATTGCAAATGGGAAGCAACTATTTGACCGGAATTATCCCTGCCGAGATTAGCCACATTCGAAATTTGCAGATCGCGTTAAATTTGAGCAATAATCATCTCCATGGATCATTGCCGCCCGAATTAGGGAAACTCGACAAGCTCGTTTCTTTGGACGTGTCAAATAATCAGCTCTCTGGTACAATTCCACAGTCATTTAAAGGGTTGTTGAGTTTGATCGAGGTTAACTTCTCGAACAATCTTCTAACCGGTCCAGTTCCCACATTTGCTCCCTTTCAAAAGAGTCTAAATTCGAGTTTTTCGGGAAACAAAGGGCTTTGTGGCGATCCATTGAGTTTGCTATGTGGAAATACTTATGCTCTTGGTCATGAGAATTATCATCACAAGGTTTCTTACAAAATAATTCTAGCAGTTATCGGTTCCGGCTTGGCGGTTTTCGTTTCGGTAACTGTAATCGTTCTGCTGTTCATGATGAGGGAGAGACAGGAAAAGGCCGCGAAAAACTCGGAATTCGCCGATGACGTGGCGGCCAATGAGCAGCCGACGATAATAGCGGGCCACGTCTTTGTCGAGAATCTCAGGCAAGCAGTAGATCTCGATGCGGCCGTCAAGGCAACCTTAAAGGACTCGAACAAGCTCATCAACGGGACGTTCAGCACGGTTTACAAGGCGGTTATGCCTTCCGGGATGATATTATCGGTGAGGAGGCTGAAATCGATGGACAGGACGGTAATTCACCACCAAAACAAGATGATTCGCGAGCTCGAAAGGCTAAGCAAGCTCTGCCACGACAATCTCGTCCGGCCAATTGGTTACGTGATTTACGAGGATATTGCATTGTTGTTGCACGAGTATTTGCCCAACGGGACGTTGTCTCAGCTTCTTCACGAAGCTAGCAGGAAATCGGAATACGAACCTGACTGGCCTACGAGGCTAGCCATTGCCATTGGAGTCGCTGAAGGGTTGGCTTTTCTTCATCAGCTGGCCATTATACACCTCGACATCTCTTCGGGGAATGTCCTTTTGGATGCGGTTTTCAGGCCGTTGATTGGGGAGATCGAGATCTCGAAGCTCTTGGATCCCTCCAAAGGCACCGCGAGTATCAGCGCCGTTGCCGGTTCATTTGGTTACATTCCCCCAGGTAATGGTTTAAATTCTGCCCGTCTGGAATGCTGGGCCGGTTCTGAGCATAGGCTAGGATTGCGAAAAAGTAAAAACTTAAAAAAAATATTGATTTTTTTGTTTACGGTTTGTTAGAATATATTCAATCCTGCTTGGGGGCATTTTCTTTTTTCTTACTTCACCTAGGGCCCTCGAAATGTTGGGACCTCTTTGTGTCTAAAGCTTTGCTCGTTTTTTATGCAGAATATGCATACACAATGCAAGTGACGGCTCCAGGGAATGTGTACAGCTACGGGGTGGTGTTGCTGGAGATCCTCACGACTCGACAACCGGTGGACGAAGAATTCGGTGAAGGGGTGGATTTGGTGAAATGGGTTCACGGAGCTCCGGCAAGGGGCGAGACTCCAGAGCAGATACTCGATGCAAAACTCAGCACAGTTTCGTTCGGTTGGAGAAGGGAGATGCTGGCAGCCCTAAAGGTGGCTTTACTCTGCACAGATAGCACCCCAGCCAAACGCCCAAAGATGAAGAAAGTTGTTGAAATGCTCCAAGAAATAAAGCATACCTGACTTACAGAGTCAGTCACCTGCCGATCACGGTTAATAGCGCTGAATTGGCACATCCTATAAGAGAGTTGTCCAAAATATTTGTTCTGTTCATTCTTGTTGCTTTGTATTAGAATGTTTATGAGCGATGGTGGGGTGGGAACTTCCAGGGTTGGGAAGGGAATACTTGGTGGTCGCATGAGAAATTTAGTAAGTTGAATTTCGTAGCATTTTGATGCTGCGATTGTAATACTGGAAGTTTCTGATTTAAAATGTTGGAAATATATATCAACATCTATTTTAGTTCATTTTTCCTTGCAAATTTTGAGGTGCTGCAGGACGATTCGTGCACTGGCTGCTCGTCTCATCACTTTAGCAATTCATATCAGCAATAACGAGCACCCATGCATATACATTCATCAAAACTTTTCTAACCATCTTCTCCACTTTTCAAATTTCATTTCATAAAATCCATCCACACTTAAATCATCTCTCTCATTTTTCATTTCTCAAATCATATTCACTTTAAAGCAATAATACTATATAATATAAGTGACAAAAAGAATAACAAAATTATAAATTATAAATTATAAAAAACAAAAAATAATATCATATTAATTCACTTTCCGAAGTGGAGAATAAATTTATTCTCCATATATGGGAAATGTCATTTTAGATTATATCATATGAGTAATGGTTAGACTTGATCATTCCCTGCATTCATTTCTCATTTGGAACATTCTCCAAAATGGAAAATCATTGGACCTGCCCTTCAGAACTAGGCTATACAATTTCCCTATATTGTTGGCTTTGCTAATTTTACATTAGGAATGGATGTAGGGAATGATCAAGTCCAATAATTCATCATATGCTGTCCAACCATTCATCATATGCTGTCGTACAAATTGCTATTTCCTGGTTAATACATTGGGTTAGCTAAAATTTGAGCAAAATGTTTCACTAAAGTTTTATAATATCATTGTAAAACTGGACCTTCTCGAACGAAATATAACACATGCAGCATAAGCATTCAAACTTTAAAAGCATGCTGCAAAAATAATCAAATACTATTATGCTTTCTATTTTTATTAGAACAATCAAATACTAGAATGTTAGCAGGCCCATAGATTGATATCCTTCTTTAATCCGATATGCCTTGTAAAGAGTAATAAATAAACTAGCGTAATCTTTTATACATGTTCTAGGACACATTTCTATGTTTGTTTTTACAAGAATGATTTCGGTCCCTCTTAGAGAATGGATATAGGATTGCTTGAAATAGGAAAATAGGAACTGATATATATTAAATCAAAAGAAAGATTACAGCCTAAACAGTAATCCAGAGAAAAGGAGTAAGAACAAGAAACTAATAAAGAAATGTAATAAGCCCAGAGCTAAGCTCCACACAGGGCTATGCCCCTTTCCCAAGCTACAAGCTTGAAAACCCAAATACTAATCTTCTCCAAAATTGTTCCCCCATTACTCTTACTAACTTCCCTTATATATTACCCAATAAAAGACCTAAAGACACTATTACTAACCTACCCTTTATTATAGCAACATCTCTAACATTGCCGACCGCTTCAACCAGTCATGTCCTCAAGACTCGAGTAAGACCTTTGCATTGGATTGTCACCTCTTTGTTGGAACACTATTCGTCTGCTTGTATTCCATGGGATCAACCAATGAAAAATTTCTGACTTTTTCCAACAAAATAGATCAGTTTTTTGCTTCACTACACTTATCATATCAACCATTTCCGCCTTCAAAGATTTCTGCTCAATAAAGATATCAGCCCAACAAGATAGCTCATTCTTAATCTTCAAACCTGGATATTGCATTTTAAGTTGCAAATTGCAGTACAGACATCCTTCCAATTCCTTGAATTGTACAAGAATTCCTTTCCAACTTGCAAAATCTGCTTTCAATTTTAATTTGGCCCATTTAGTTTCCTTATTGGGCTTGTTGTCTTGACCCATTTCACTAAATAAATAAGAGAAGGTCCATATAGCTACAAGTATTTTGCTTAAAAAAATATATGAGACCCGTATTATAAGAAAATGAATTTCATGACACCTCACCTCTATAATGTGCCCCACTAACTCACTTCTCCTCCTAGCGTAGACACGTGTCTGGTTGCTATAATCTTGTCTCCCCTTCCATGCATTCTCAGAGAATTTGCTCCATTTTTCAGTTGTAACCTCTTGACCCGTATCCACAAAAACTGAGGCTCCTAAATCGAAGTTAATCAAAATCATGTGACTTGTGGTCCCTTCATTAACAACTTTCTCCTTTTTTACAGCTGAAACGCTCCACTGTTGTCGACAACTTTCCGACCATAGTACGCTCGCCAAACAGAATTAGGGAAGTAAAAAATCGATCCAAACCTCATCGTTCTTCCCATCAAAATCAGCCTGAATATTTTCAATGAAGAAACTGTTTTGTTGCTCTTCTTTCTCTTGTGCCATCTGTTCTTTATCTTCGTTTTCTTTATTCTCAGAATCTGATACTTCAACTTTCCCTACTCCATCGATCCACTCTTTGTCTTGTTCATCACCATTCTCAAAATCTGATTCCACAGCTTCTACCTCGTCAAATTCTCCTATTTCTTCGACTTTCATTCTTCCTTCCATAGCTGCCGTCCCTTCTATTTCTCCTATTTCCACTGTATCATTGAAGGAGTTCCCCAACTTTTCAACTCTTTTGGTTTGAAAATCCGCCAAATCCTCCTCTTGTGTCAAAGTCGCTTCTGCCTTCCTTGCCAAGCGCATAGCACTGATCCGTGTTGTCGGGTGATGCATGATAACCCTACTTCTGACCTCCTCCTTCAACCCACTCATGAAATAACCCACATATTGCATTTCCGGTTGCCGGGGAACTAGTGATACTACAAGCTCAAAAACTGTACCTGTTTGTCGCATGGAAGAAAGCTCCTCATAGGGGTTTTGTATTTCCAGGTAGCTAAAACGCTGCATCAGTTCCTCCTTAAAAATCTCCCAAGTTAGATCCGGATTTGATTCTTGTAAAACAGTAAACCAGTTGATGGCAACACCCTCCATACAAATCTCAGCATTTGAAAGCCATAACTCTCTGGGTGTTTCATTAATACGGAAATATGTTTCCGCCCGAGTGATCCATCCTCTAGGATCCATTCCGTCAAACCATGGAAGTTTAACGCGTC
>CATIWQ010127108.1:0-27711 GCA_949673415.1 Euphorbia schlechtendalii | reverse complement strand
ATGTGTGTGTGTGTGTGTGTGTGCGCGCGCGCGCGCACGCGCACGCACGCACGCACGCACGCACGCACTAATAAGTTGAGTATATTATTAATTGATTTAAAAGAAATAATAGAGAAATAATAATACACTTGTAAACTAGATTTATTGTTAAATGTTTTAAGAGAAATGGTAGACAAGAACATATTTCTTCAAATTGTATGCGAGTTGCATTTATGGTGGATTTAGTAAAAAAATTAAGTACACAAGGTGGCTTAATACTAGACCTGATTGTCCCAAGGTCATTCCTCCAATGTGCATCGGGTAAGGCCGAGCTTGTTTGTTGTGCTTTTTATTAAAATTATCAACTATAGATTAGTCGAAATTGTACTTTGAAGTTTTGGGCTTGGGTTGGTCGGGCTTACAAGGTTAGGTCCAAGCTTAGCACATGCAGAGGCGGATGTACATGGTGGCGGGTGTGGGCGGCCGCCCACACCGGCGCCAAAATTGATAACCCCACCCTCAATATTTCCAATCTTGCCGGAGAATATCTCGCCGCCGCCCTGCCTGGATTGTTGAGCTTGAAGGAAAGGAACAGAAAGTGACCGGAGAGGCTGCCTGGATTGTTGAGCTCAGAGGCGGAGACGAACAGAAGGTCATAGTTATGAACAGAAGTTCCTTTCTTTTTTAGCCCAAAATCAAAACGACACCGTTTTGGTTTCTGAATAAAAAACCCAAAACGACGTCATTTTATCAAGTGAAATTCTAATTAAACATGGTTCATGGTTGGTTGTCGATTGAGTTTTCTTTTTCTCCTAATTAATCAAAACTTCTTCTGCAATCTCAGTTCCCAGGCGAACCTTTGCAACTTTCATTCTTTCAAACCCTTTACAAAACACTGTGGCTGGTTAGAAAATTGAGCTTCCAATTCAAGCGAATAACATAGTTATCAGGTCTATTTCTCTTCTCATGTACTTTGTCTCTTGAAGTTCTGGATATTCCACTTAGTTTTGTCTATTTTTCATAAGGTGGTTGATTGTAGACTAGCACTAAGGGAGAATTGAGATTATTTGTAATTATTGGATTGCGAATTGGTTGATTGGTATTAATATAAAAACAATATATGCAAACTAAAATTAATGGTTTTGTAATTATTTCAAGAATTAGAGTTAGATGATAATTAGAGTACATGAATGCTATTTGAGTTATATTTTGAAAATTGATGATGATAATTAGAGTTTTAGAAACTTAAATTAGCACAGACTATTTACACATTGTAAGGTACATGAATGAATATAATTTCATTAAAAAGTGTTATAGTGTTATGTTAATACCAATGTTAACTTGGACTCTAAGCTAATTCTAAATAACCACTGCTTCTTTAACTCTAATTTTAACTTGGACTCCAGGCTAACTCCAAATAGCCACTGCTTCCTTAATTCAAATGTTAACCTGGACTCCAGGTTATATTTACAAGTTATCAGTAATGAATCAAATTTATGTTATTTTTTAATATTAAATGGACTTTCTCATGCTTTTATATTGACTCATATATATTTATATATTTCAATGTTATGAAAAAAATTTGGTTAGGAATTTTTCTTTAAAAATCGCCCACACTCTCGTAGACTTCTAGCTCTGCCACTGAGCACATGCGGGCATTGCTAATTTATACTTTAGATTTTTAGGTTGATTAAATAGAAACAAAACAAAAAATTTTGTTATAAATATGACTATTATATTTGTTCAAAGTTGATTTCAGAATATGTTTTAATACTTTACTATAAGAACTGTTTTCAATAGCAAAACCTATCTCAAAAGCTAATTAAGAAGTGATCAATGTCTTAACTGTATCAAAAGTTAGCATTGCGTTGGAAGATATAGACCGTATCAGAAGCTAGCAATCCATCAGAAGATAAAGATTGCATCAAAAGATGCAAGTCTCAAAAGTTAGAAGCATTGTTTCAGAGGCAAGTATTCTCTAAGATATTATTTATTTAAGGATAAATTAAATGCGTGATATTTATTTCAAATAATTTAAGCAAAAATTGCAAGGCATCTGTGACCATGGGATTTTACTCCCGATTCACGAGTTCGATGATGAAGCTGTAATTTATTTTTTCCTTGCTAGTTTTTCTCTTTGTTGGACCCAGTAGGGCGTAAAATAGGTCAGAGGGGGAGGGTGAATGACTCTTTTTCAAGTTCAATACACACTTCAGAAGTTAAGCGGAACTTGCTTCTGAAGTCTATTTTGAGTAATCAAGGTTTACTTAGAATCCCCTTTTCTTTTATCCGTTTGAAAATCAATATTTATTTTAAATGCTTAACTTAATGAATGCAATGACAATAAATAAAGTAAAGCTAGGAAAATGCAAACAGAAGTTTTTATCCTGGTCTAGCCTCTGCCTAATCCAGTCCTTAGAATCTCTGTCTAAGATTTAATTCACGATGTATTCTACTTCTGGTGAAGAACAAACCACTATAGTCCTAGTTGAAAGAACCCTCTAATAAACTGAGAAGATATTGAGCTATATCAATACAGAAGTACCATCCTTGCTGTATCTGAGGCTTTGAGCTTTCCTACTTACAGAGCACCCTTCTCTTAAGTTTTCTAAGCTCTCTCACACTAACTTAACTTCAAGCTAGTGTTTACAATTTTTTTGAATTAAAGAATAAAGAATGAGTTTCTGAACTTTGTTTTAGTAAAAACTCAATTTCAGACAGATGTAAAGAAATGTGTTTGCTTTTGGAGATTCAGAAGAAGATTGCAGTTATGTGAAAGCTTGTTTGCACTCTTTTTGCTTTTTGATGATTTGGCTACCTTCTTCAATGGCGAAAAACTTCCTTTTATAGAGGGAGAGAATGTTTCCATTGGAGTTGGACTGTTTCTAGAATTTTTCCTATTGTCTTAATGCGAGTTTCTGTTAGAATTCCGTTTAGAAATGAGCAAGTCTCAAGAGAATCCGAGCGACACCTGCCAGGAGAATTTTTGGTTCCCACACTTGTACGATTGTCTGCTATAAGAATAACATGAATAATTTTGATCCTTAGTCACCAACAACTTTTGTTCTTTTTCGTATTGAGGTACTTTAAAGCACGGTGATAGTTAATGCAATGTTAGCTCTCGTAACATTTAGTGAAAAAAGACTAAGTTACCCTCTGCTAGGCTTCTGAAGGGTTTCTCTTCTGTAGAGCGAATCCTTCCTCTGAGACTTGCTATGTGATATTCTTCTGAGGATTTTATTTTTGTTTCTTCTAAGACTTCTTGGGCTTCTGAACTTAGAACCATCAAAACATAAATTCTTTAGCTTAAAATCCAACAATCTACCTCATTTTGTTGGTTCTGAGTGATCTTAAGCATAGGATGGAAAGCTTGCTTGCTCCCTCATAATGTTAGCCATATTCTGAGTTATTTTAATCTTCTTTTAGATAAATGTTTGTAGTTAAATATCTAAAGAAGACAGTACAACGCAAAGTTGTACTCAACGAAAATAACAATTGGAAGAATTACAAAGTTTGATTGCACACACGAAAATTAGATATTCTAAGCTAAACTAATTCATTGTTTAATTTTCAAAACTTCATAATCTTCTGACCTCTTTTCTTCTTCTTCTTGAGTATCAATCCCCATGGCGCTTGAAGTAGATGCTAAAATCATTCGCCTTTCCCACACTTCCTTGAAGCTGTGCTTATCCTTCTACCTCCATTCAGTGCCAACAATTTGAGCAACAATCATCTTTTCATCAAGGGAAAAGCACTGAATGCATTCTTGTACAGTAGCAGCATTTGCTTGAAGAGGAGGAAAGATCTGCTAAATAAACCTTGCAGTCTTGTTGGAGATCGATGGAAAGATGCTTTCAAGGATGAGTTGGAGAGCTTTTTAACTCTAGATCCATTGAAAATTAAACCCATTTTCCAGATCCTACATGAATGACACAATCTCTCTATCATGCGAGCAGAATGAATGAAGAAATATGTTTGCAAGAGATGCGCTGATGGAGTCCATACCCTTCTAAAGAGCCTTTGAATGATTGCATTACCTCGTAAGAATAGTGTTTTTAGCTTCTTCAATAGGTTTGGCCAGCCCTACAATGCTTTTGGTCAGCTCATCAGAAATATCATCCACTATATCATTCTTGTAGCCAAAGGTGTCATCGCTGACTGTCTTCACAATGCTCTCCATAGCTTTAAGCACTTATGACTTAATCTCCTTCTTTGAGTCCTCAATGGCCTTTCAGCTCTGAATTCAATCATGAACTTATCACATCCTCAAGCCCACTTTGAAATCTCCCCTACTACCATAGATAGATGACATTCTGCCTCCTCAGCTTGGTTATTTCTTCTTTCAGCCCCATGGAGTACTCAGTTTGGCATCTTTCAATAGGAGTCCCTAGAGTTGAAATTACATCAGCTATCTACCTCTGGGAATCTTGCCTTTACCCAGACACTTCATCATAAATCATCTCAAGTCCCCTCTCACCCAGTGTCAGCTTTTCATTCATCGCCACTAGAGTGTCCCTTATTTCAATGTAATTGGCTAGCCTTGTTTCCATGAGAGGTTGAAGATGCTAGATCAACTCAGAGTGGATTTGGCATGGAAGGGAAATCTTGTTAGCCATTTCTATAAGGATTTGAGCTTTCTCAGTTACTAATGCCACACTTCTAGCAAGTTGGCGGTTGAAGGGCATAACCTTGATGTCTACTACTGAGTTATTCAATCTCAGAGCCATGGTGAGTAGATCATCTAAGGTTTTGCCCATATGATGGAGAGAATTCATGGGTACGTCTAGTGAAGCATTACTCCCCTCAACATCTTCTCCTATCATCCACCCTCTATTGTTAAGGGATTCATCTCCATCAATCCTTTGGGCGAGAGGCCTCTGAACTAAAGTTAGAGCACCTGAGGGATCAGAAACAACCCTTATCTTAGCAACATTTGGAGTAGCTTGCTTGACTTGGATTGGTTTAAACTTTCCTCTTATCTCCTCACTTTTTACCTCCTTTAGCTCATCATCATCTTCTTCATTAACTTCCTCCAGAATTACTTGCTCTAGCACATTCTTCTTCCTAACCTCCTCACTCTTCTTCTCTACTTTCTCTTCTTCTTCCTTCTTTATATCTCCAGCCTCATTCTGATGTGCAGCAAAGACAGACTTGGCTATTTTCACAAACTCAATGGCAAGATCATCCTCTGATAAGCGAGTCCCCCACTCAAACACTATCATCCTCCACCTCCTCCTCCTTCAGATTTGATAGGAATGAACCATTCTGGCACATTCTCTTTCAGCAGAGATTGCCCAACCTTCGATGCTACTTTCTCTTCAGTCTTCATGTTCAGCTCCTTTACCACCTCTTGAGCTATAGCTGCAGCAACTATAGGAGGATTTAAAGATGGAGTTTCCTTAGTTGTTGGCTTGTATTTCGGAGTGTCAAGAGGTGCCATGAAGAGATGAGAGGGATCAAATGACTTTAGATTTTTAGATGACTCACTCAATTTCTTCATCATAATGAAGTCTGTAGGATTAACAACCTTGGGAGGAGGAGCTGTAACTAATGGAAGGGCACTAGTTGGTAAGTCAAAATCTACAGATTGCCCTCCTGCAAATCCCCACTAACTTCATTTGAATCCTTCTCCTCCTCAGATGTATTATTCTACTTCATCTTCTCTATGAACTCATCTAGAGTTGGAGTTCTTTTCACACCCTCTTCACTTCTAACTTCAACCTCTGCAGCAACAATCTTAATGGCATCACCCTTTCTCTTGGGAGATAGGGCCTCAACAATGCTCATGTTAAGAGCTTTGATCATCCTCCTTCTTCGGATTATCATCAGCTATTATCAGTTCCCCATAGGTCTTGACCCCTTTCTCTTTTTCTTTGGAGCTTTTACTTCAGCTTCAACCTTCTCATCCTCATCCTCACTAGGGATTTCTATATTGGGGTCAAATTCTCCCCTCTTCCTTTTAGAAGTAAGGAAGCTAATAGGCTTCTTATCATCTTCATCTTCTTCTGAACTCTACTCAGCTAAAGGAGGAGGCACAAAGGTTGATTTATTCATAGACATCATGGGCCTCAACTTATCCTCTGTTGCAGTGGAGATGGGTTTAGGAACAACTACTTTCTCAGTAGCAAGTGCCTTGCTTTGAGACACTTTGCTTCTCTTGGCCTTACAAATCTCCTCCTATTTCATCACAAGATCCCTCTTCCTTTTGGGAGACTCTTCCTTTGTTAGCTTCAAAGTTTCTCCTTTCTTAGCCATCCTATTTTCCTTCTCCCTCTGCTTTCTCAGCCGGTCCTTCCAGAATCCACTTTCTTGTCGAACATCTCCTTGACAATCTCACTTCCCGTGGAACCTTCCTCATCTGAGCTGTTCACCTTGAAAGAGGATAGAATTCTACTAATCAACCCACCAAGTGTGAACTTGTGGTGAAGCATGTGATGTATTATGATCACTGGCTAATTTATCTTTTTCTTTTCCACCAGATGGAATAAGATGCAATGTTCATATCTTGAAACTGCATTTGTAGAATTCATCTTTTGAAGTAGAAGATGGGTCATTATGAATTGCCAATATCTTAGCACTTGTGGCACGTGAGTGCTAATCTTCTCCCCAAACCATCCTTCAGCATATAAGCCTTCTTGTCGTAACTGATGGACTCCTCACACCCTCTCCTTAGAGCTAACCCTACATCTTTCAAGTTGAGCAACTTTGCCATATATGCCTTTCCCTTCACAACTGTCTTCAGTTCTTCATCACTCATAGTTCATTTCTTTAGATTCTTGTAGAACTCAAGAACAAGTTTAGGAAAGGTTAGTTCCTTCAATATGATCCAAGTTCGAATTTGGTGAAACTTGATAATTTCCTTGAATGGTGTTGCTTCAAGGAAGGAAATTTCTCCAAGAAATCTTTAGGAGATAATGAAGCTATGATTGGACCTGTATAGAACAAGAACAAAGGTCTTTGGAGGGATTTGGATGATTACTTGTTCTTTGGTGGATTTAGATTTCTTTGGTTCTATTGTTGGAATGAGGAGCAACAAGAAATTTAAAAATTAGGGTTTGAAGTAGAAAATCTCAGAAACTTTGAGAATTTAATAGAAAATTGTTAAAGTGTTTTGAATATGAATAGTTAACACTTATTTATACTGCTGGTTTCAAAGGGATAGAAGAGTAATAAAATAAACTGTAACGATTTCAGCATTTACCATAAAAAATGCACGTAGGTTTCATAGGTATAACTGATAGTAGAATTTGAACGATTTTAACTTAGGATCCAACACTTGTATCAGGATTTTGAATTTGGAAATGAGTATGATTCGTGGGTTGTGTCTTCTGAATTTGCTGAGTCAGCTTTCTTTAGAGGTTCAATTTTACTTCTGAGATCAACGCTTCTTCTGAGCAACTTTCACACATGTTCACTCATGCCTATTTCTCTTTTAAAGAGTGTGAATCGATCCTTGCTCAGGGGTTTTGTGAAAATATTAGTAGATATGTACACCAACACTACATCCTTCTTTAGAACATGATTTCTGATGAAGTGGTGCCTGATGTTGACATGCTTCATTCTGCTATGCTGAATAGGATTCTTAGATAAATCAATTGCACTTTTATTATCGCACAGGATCTCAATACAATCAGACTTGATTCCATAATCTTCAAGTTGTTGCTTGATCTAGAAGACTTGAGCAAAACAACTTCCTGTAGCCATGTATTCAGCTTTTGTAATGGATAACGCTACAGAGGTTTATTTCTTACTATACTAAGGGACAATGATGTTTCCAAGAAAATGACATCCTCCAATGGTGCTCTTTCTTTCAAGTTGATCTCTTCCATAGTCTACATCAGTGAATCCTTTCGGAGAGAAGTCTCCATTACAAGAATACCATAATCCTGCTTCTATGGTTCCAAGAAGATATCTCAGAATCCTCTTAACTATGCTGAGATGAGAATCCCTATGCTTACTTTGATATCTAGCACAGTAGCACACTGCATAGTGAATGTCAGGTCTATAAACTATGAGATAAAGAAGAGATCCAATCATTCCTCTAAACAGCTTCTAATCCACCTTCTTTTCTTCTAGATCCTTGTTGATAATTGTGTTTGAGGCCATTGGTGTTGACATTTTTTTTCCATCCTCCATTCCAAACTTCTTCAGAGTTTCCTTGGTATACTTTGATTGATTGATGAATATACCATTTGAGCATTGTTTGATTTGAAGTCCAAGGAAGAATGTTAATCCTCCCATCATCGACATCTCAAATCACTCTTCATCTGAAAGCTAAATTCTCAACTTGTTATTAGTAGCTCCAAATATAATATCATTAACATATATTTGTACAAGAAAAATATCTTTATTTCTTCTTCTTATGAACAAGGTTATATCGGTGTTTCCTCTAATGTAGCCTTTTGATATGAGAAAGCTTGTTAGTCTTTCATACCAAGCTCTGGAAGCTTGCTTAAGACCGTACAATGCTTTCTTCTACTTAAACACATGATAGGGGTGTTTAGAGTCTTAAAATCCTGGTGGCTGCTTGACATATGCTTCTTCTGTAATGAATCCATTCAAAAAGGAACTTTTGACATCCATTTGATACAACTTGAAGCTCATGTGAGATGCTAAAGCACATAGAATTCTTATGGCTTCAAGTCTTGCTACCGGAGTAAAAGTTTCATCATAATCAATTCCTTCTTGTTAATTATTTCTTTGAGCGACTAGTCTTGCCTTGTTTCATACTACATTGTCTCCTTCATCTAGCCTTTTTCTGAAGACCTATTTTGTTCCAATGATTAACTTATTCTTGGGCGCTGGAACAAGATCCCAAACATCATTTTTGGTGAATTGATCCAGTTCTTCATTAACCATATTTCATCATTCTCAACATCTTCAAACTTCTTTGGTTCAATGATTGAGATGAATGCTGGATGACTTGTCATTCTGTTGAGTTATCCTATAGTGAGAACATGATTCTGAGGTGTAAAGGATTATTCTTTTTAGATGATCCTTCTTGGTCCTTGTTTCTTTTGGAAGATCATGATGAGTTGAATCTTCCTTTGTTGCAAATAATGGCTCTTCTTCAGTCCGGTTTGTGAAATTCAACTTAGATGGCTAATCTTTTGTTGAGGGTTCTCCCTGTCTTTGGTCAAAGGATGTTATATGTGAGATATTTTCTCCATCATCCTCTGAGCCATTTCTCTTTCCTGCATGATTAGTCTCATCGAAATCCACATGTACTCACTCTTTAAGAGAAGTTGTTCTTTTAACAAAGACTTTGTAAGCTTTGCTATGTGTTGAGCAACCATGAATTATTGCCTCATCAAATTTAAGATTAAATTTTCCTAATCATTCTTTGTTTTTAAGTACAGAACACTTACATTCGAAAGCCTTGAAGTACCCAATCTTGGGCTTTCTTCCATTCCAGATTTCATAAGGAGTTTTGTCAATTATTGATCTTATGTTAACTCTATTTAAAATGTAGCATATAGTCTTTACGGCTTCTACCTAAAAATATTTAGGTAGGTTATTATCATTTAGCATTGATCTAGCCATTTCAACTATAATTCTGTTCTTTCTCTCATTTTGTTGTGGAGTGTGAGGAGCAGAAAAGTTATGTTCAATGCCTCTAGCGTCACAGAATCCAGCAAATTGCTTATTTTCAAATTCTCTGCTATGATCACTTTTGATTTTTGATAGATAAACATTTTATTCAACTTCTATTCTATTGCACAGTCTGGAGAAACCTTCATAGGCTTCATCCTTACTACTGAGCAAGACAACCCATGTATACCTGGAATAGTCATTCACTATTACCATGGTATATCCGTGTCCACCCATGCTCACAGGCTGAACAGGGTAAAAAAGATCAATGTTAACAAGTTTTAAAATTCTTTTTGTAAAAAACTCAGATTTAGATTCAAAACTCTTTTAAAACTGTTTCCATATTGATATGCATTACAGAGATGATCCTTTTCAAAGTTCAGACTTGACAAACCTCAACTAGTTTTTGTTTGGCTAATTTGGTTAGAATATTCATGTTTGCATAACCTAATCTTCCGTGCCATAACCAAGATTCCTCTTTAAACATTAAACATATATCCTTCCTTGATTTATTATTTATATTTATTACAGACACATTATTTATTCTAGGAGCATAAAAAGAGTTTGATTTATCTTATAATCCATGATTGAGCATCCTTTTGAGTCGAAGATACTTTTCTTCCTTGATCACATAATTGAGCCACACTCAGAAGGTTGAACTTTAGACCATCCACTAGAGATACTTCCTCTATTTTGATTTCTGATCCAACTATCCCTTTTCCAATGATTTTCCTTTCTTGTTGTCCCCAAAGCTTAAATTTCCATATCTTTCATGTTCAAGTGAGATGAATGAGCTCTCATCTTCGATCATATGTCTTGAGTATCTACTATCTACATACCAGAGTTGTTGATCTTCTGTGGACTTAAGACTTACCTGCAAAAGAAGAAGGTTAGAATCTTTGAACCTAGTTTCCCTTGGGTTTGGGGGCATTATATACTAAATCAGGCAAAGGATAAAATCATAATATCCATTCTTATGCCTACACACAGTAGTTGTGTGATTCTTCTTTCCACAAAAATTATAGTAAAGGTTTACTGCTTGTTTCTGTTGACCTTTGGGAGATGGACTAAGATCAAATGGTTCTTTGATTGGCTTCTTCTGAGTGGGTCTCCTTCCTCTGATAGATAAATTCTTCTGAGACATCTTTGAATTTCCTTCTCTTTTTGAGGAAAGCTAATGCCATAGTTATACTGATATCTCTGAGGAATTCTTTCTTTTGAGGTTGATGCTTATCCTTGGTATGACTTCAGTTACTGATTTTGCTTCTGAGGGATATTCACTTTCTGAGCCTGCTTCTTCTGATGATGGACTTTATTTGGCAGAGTGATCTTTCCTGACAAATGTCCTTCATTCATTATTACTCTTCTGGTGAGTTCTGCTGCATTTACTCTTACCAAAACTAGCTCCTTATTCTTTTCAACTTTAGCTTCTAATTCTCCTTGTCTCTTGTGAATGGATTTAGCGGTCTTGTCTCTTGCTCTATCATGAATGCAGAAGTCCTCGAAGTCTTCTTCAAGTAGTTTTATGTGCTTCTAATTTTTCTTTGCCATTTTATAGATTTGCACAAGTATCTTCATAGTATCATCAGGATTTTAAAGCTAGAATTACCTCATCATTTTGGCTAGAGTTGTCTTTTGTGGACTAATTTGATGATGACATCTTCTTTATGCTATTATTTTATGATTCAATTGTTGGGGCCATATCATCTACTGCCATGAAACATATCTGTGCATTTTCTTTTTCATTTGCAGATGACACAAAGGAGCTCTCATTCCCGCTGTCGCTCTAGGTTGCTACTATAGCTTTCCTTTCTTTATCCTTTCTCAATTTTGGACAATTTGATTTGATGTGTCCTTCTTGGTGATATTCGAAACAAGTGATGTTCTTTGAGTTTTCTCCTCTGGATTTTTCTTTAGAGAATCTGAACTTGGCTTTTGCGATGTCCTTCATCTAATGCTTAGACTTCTAAGGAAGGCTTCTGTTCTTTTGAAATCTTTGAGGAATTCTTGAATTTTTCTTCATGAATTTCCTAAACTTTCTTGCCAACATCGCCATCTCTTGATCATCTTCAAAGGCGCTATCACCTACAGCTTTTGCCTTGAGAATGATGTCTTTCTTTCCTTCAACTTTAGCCTTACCTTTTTTCTGGAAGTTTTGCATGGATATTTCATGGGTTATTAAAGATCTAATTAACTCATCATACCTATAGTTGGTGAGATCTTGAGCCTCTTCTATTGCAGTCTTCTTTGCCTGCCATTTCTCTGTTAGGCTTCTGAGAATCTTCTTTACTTGTTCCTCTTATGAGAAATTCTTTCCTAGCCTCTTGAGCTCATTAATAATGTTGGTGAATATGGAGTTCATGTTGGATATGGATTCATTTTCTTCCATTTCGAACACCTCATACTAGCACCGATTGTGATTGATCTTGGATTCTTTAACCTTGTTAGTTCCCTCATATGTAACCTCCAGCTTCTTCTAGATCTCTCTAACACTTTCACAACCTAAAATTTTGTTATATTCTACTGCATCTAAATCACAATGAAGAAAGTTAAAAGCATCTGCATTACTTTGAAGTTTCTTCATATCAGCATCAATATATGCACTTTCTGGTTTTGGGGCAGTAATCCCATCCTTTGTAATCGTGGGGATGTATAGCCCATTGGCTATTGCCAGCCAAGCATACATTTCCTACGATTGGATGAAATTCTTCATTCTATTCTTCCAAAATGTATGATTCTATCCAAAGAATAGATGAGGTCTAGACATAGATAATCCTTCATGAAGGAAATGGGTGGTCAAGTTTCTAGGAAGATGTTTTAAGTTATTTTCACCCATGATGATTGTTTACTCAAGATATATTTAAATATTTTCATTTGAGTTATACTCTGATACCAATTGTTGGACCTAGTAGGGTGTAAAATATGTCAGAGGGGGGGGGTGAATGACTCTTTTTAAAGTTCAATACAAGCTTCAAAAGATAAGCGGAACTTGCTTCTGAAGTCTCTTCTGAGTAGTCAAGGTTTACTCAGAATCCCCTTTTCTTTTATCTGTTTGCAAATTAGTATTAATTTTAAATGCTTAACTTAATGAATGCAATGACAATAAATAAAGTAAAGTTAGGAAAATGCAAATAAAAGTTTTTATCCTTGTTCAACCTCTGCCTAATCCAGTCTTTGGAATCTCTATCCAAGATTTAATCCATTATGTATTCTTCTTTTGGTGAAAAACAAACCATTACAGTTCTAGTTGAAGTACCGTCCAACAATCTGAGTAGATATTGAGCTACACCAATACAGAAGTACCCTCCTTGCTGTATCTAAGGCTTTGAGCTTTCCTACTTACAGAGTACCCTTCTCTTAAGTTTTCTAAGCTCCCACACACTAACTTAATCCCAAGTTAGTGTTTACAATTTTTTTAATTAAAGAATGAAGAATGAGATTCTGAACTTTGTTTAAGTAAAAACTCAGTTACAAACAGATACAAAGAAATGTGTTTGCTTTTGGTGATTTAGAAGAAGATTGCAGTTGTGTGGAAGTTTGTTTGTACTCTTTCTGCTTTTTAATGTTTTGGCAACCTTCTTCAATAACGGAAAACATCCTTTTATAGAGGGAGAGAATGTTTCTGTTGATCTTGGACAGTTGCTAGAATTCTTCCCGTTGTCTTAGTGCGAGTTTCTGTTTAGAAATGAGCAAATCTTAAGAGAATCCGCGCAACACCTTCCAGGAGGATTTTTGGTCCCTACACTTGTACAATTGTCTCTTTTCATATTGAGGTACTTTGGCTCATGATAGCATTTAATGCAATGTCAGCTCTTGTGACATTTAGTGATAAAAAACTAAGTCACCCTTTGCTAAGCTTTTGAAGGGTTTCTCTTCTGTTGAGTGAATCCTTTCTCTGAAACTTGTTATATGATATTATTCTAAGGACTTGAGTTTGGAACCTTCTGAGACTTCTTGGGCTTCTAAACTCAGAACCATCAAAACATAAATTCTTTAGCTTAGAATCCAACAAATTTTTTACAGGGTCCTGAATTCATTTGGAGGAAGCTTGCTTTGTTTCTTTGAGCCTTAACCCTTTCTTAAAAATCATTTTAACACAAAAAAACCCATTTTGAAGCGCCATATCATTAACGACATGGATAACGTCGTTAACGATATCGCAGTAGCAACAGAACTAAAATTGCACTTTCTGCAATTTTTAGTCAAAAAGACCACACTTACCCACATGCTCGGACATTTCTACTGCAAAACCATTCTACACACATTACCTTAGACATTTTACATTCATCTTCACATGGGATCAAGTGTTTAAAGTGAAACAGCAAAAAGTGAAAATATGGCCTATGCTAGAACTAAGCTGACTTTGGATTGAATGGAGCTCTTAAAAAAGATTAGAGCTGAGTTTCAGAAGGGGGGGGGGCTCATATTTCGTGTATAGAGAGCCAAAAAAGTTGAGTTCAAAGGGCAAGTTCATTATTTGAGTATTCTTGAGTTTTTAAAGCATTTTTGAACTAAGTTGAGACTTTAAGCACATAACCACATGGGATTTCGGGTTAGTTAGATTAGGTTCATGAAAAGGGCATGAACTTGGGTCACAAGGGTCCACTTGTTCATCTCTTAAGCAAATTTGAGGTTTAGTTCATCTTTTAAGCAAAGCTTGAGGTTTAGAGATCATTTAAGCAAACTTCAGGTTTAGAAATCACTTAGGAAATACTTGAAGTTTAGACTTGAATGAAGAGTCTACAACATCTTTGTCACTCACTTGAAGTTTACTAAACCTTCTAAAACATCTACTTTGGCAAGGAATAGATCCCTTCCAAAGATTTTTGGTAAATCACAAACCAACAACCAAATCCAACCAAAAAGAAACAAGGAGAGCTTCTCAGAGGACATCGTGGACCTTAAAGAAAGTGGATTCATGACTATAGGATAAGCCTTTGAGTTCCTAGAGTTTGTGCTTACATTTATATGCTTGCCTTTTTGAAGTTTCATTTTCTTTTCTGTTATTTTTATTTTCGGACACCAAAATATTTTACAGGAACTCAAGTATGATTTCAAATATTTTGAGTATTTTGTTAACATAAACACATTCTACACATCTTGAGCTTTCCTTAATGATAAAGATAATCCAAATCAGTTATGTATAGCAAAATTTATGATCGTTTGAAGTTTCGTATTTTCATTTTGCTATTTCTGTGTGTATTTTGCAGGTTTGGAATGTCAATGTCATTAACGACATCAGTAATGTTGTTAACAACATCATGACATGGTTAATTACATCAGTTGTGATGTTGTTAAAGACATTGCTTTGGCAGAATCAAGATTTGCTTCATTTTGCTTCGTTTCGAATCATTTAGGCCCGGAATGACCCACTGAGACCCTTCTGAGTTTGGAAATGCATCATTGGGGTAACAAACTTCTAAATTGTAATTATTTATGAGTTACGTATAATTTTTTAATGTATTAATATGTTGATTAAGGTTTGTAGTAGCAACGAAAGCTCATTGGGCCATCCATATCGATATCGGCCTTCACAGGGAAGTCGGTAACGATTTGGATGAAATTGTTACCGTTGTTAACCCAAACAATGACTATGTTATGCATGTTTGGCCTAGATTTATGTTTCTAAATATTGTTTTAGATTACCCAAATGAATGGAACTCAAGTTCTCAGATAACTGACCCAACAATATATCATGCAACATTTTCACTAATAAAAATGACCAACATAGTTGAAAATAAAAATGAACAAATTTTATAAAATATGAGCTTCGAAATCTCCGTTGTTTTCACCTTGACCACAAGATCTTGCCAAAATCTAAATCGAGTATATATGGTACACTTGGTACATATTTGTGTTGTGGAATATCCATTGTGCTAATCTTTATGGATGTAGGTAGTTTAGGATAGATGTATGTTAGGGTTTAATTTCCTTCGGGTATCACATTTATCAAATGTAACATTTGTTATATATCGATATATTTAGGCAATTTGTAAATCCCCCATCCCAAGATGTAATTAATTCCGTAGATTAGGCGCATTTACTTTCTTACATGTTTACTTTCTCGCACTTTATAAACTACTTTCTGCATGCATGCTAAATAACAGAAAACAAAAGCTAAAAACATCTAGATTTAATTGAAATATCATAAATGTGGTTTCCAAACGAGAATAATGTTAACTCAAATAACGACGAAGTAAATAACTCATCCCGAACCCGAATCTCTAAACTATGGTATTGCTTAGGCTTAATGGATCTAAGCTGTACCAAATTTTCCTAGAAGAGCTGATCTGGGGGTGACTCTGAGTACCATAGGCTAGAGGTTCTGATCTCGAGTATATTAAACTTGCTACATGAACAAGTTTCTTTCTTTAAACTAAATACCGCACCTTCAAACTTCATTCATTCTTCATTTAAAAACCCCACACCCCATATCACAGGGCCGGCCGCGTGGGTTGAATGTCATCCTCTCACTGTGGTGACTCCACTAGAGATATCTTTATAAAAATTACAAGTTTAAAAGATCTTGAATGAGTATTGAAAAGTCATTAAATGAGTTAAATCCATGCTTACGGTATTTTGAAGCCAAAGCATATGCATTAGATGGCTTAGCCTTTAAGATTAGGATGCCCTATTTTACCGAGAAGTTTGCGAAAGTATCATTTGCTAACCCATGGTGACCAAGGATACTTCGCAAGTGGATCACTTGTTGCCAAACCACATATACCTCCCTCGTTCGAACCTATTTGAGGAGGCTTGGAGTGTATCATACTGCAACAAGAGCCTTCTACATCAACAACCCATGACCGAACTCATATAAAGAAACCATATGTACTTTCTCTAGGTCTGCCAAAACAAATTTCATATCTTCTTTCAGGTGCGCTCCTTTATACCTCACGGTATTAAGATGACCCAAGCTTGATTTAGAAGGTTAACCCTAACTTGAGGGGATATAAGGTCGGAGGAAGTGCGTTGTATGGTATGTGCTATGTGTTTGCCGCTTTCCTTTTATCATACATCATATGTAGCATCATGCTAACCACAATCTTTTGTGCAGTGGTCATCATACCACACAAGCCCAAGGTCACACTGATATCACACACCTAGGTTTAAACAATATGCTAAGACATCATCACCTATGATTAGGATCACAAATTCCCAAAGTATAGCGGTGCCCGCTTGGAACCTGAATCTCTGCCGGTTCGGGGAAACAAACCCATTACACTAAGAGTCACACAAATTAGTCAACTTTTACACTTAAGGGTATTTTTGGATCTTAAGTTAAAGAATTTATGTTTTCATGGTTCTGAGCTCAGAAGCCTAAGAAGTCTCAGAAGGAACCTAATCTCAACACCTCATAAGGATATCAAATAACAAATCTCAGAGGAAGAATTCACTCTACAGAAAAGAAACCATCCAGAAGCATTCCAGAGGGTAACTTAGTCATTTGGTGCTATATATCATGGAAGCTGACATCACATTAATTTCTGCCGCGCGCCAAAGCACCTCAGTCTGAAAAATGTCAAAAGCTGTTAGTGACGAAGGATAAAAAACATTCCTATTATTCTTAGAGAAAACAATCGTATAAGTGTGGGGACAAAAAATCCTCCAGGCAGATTTCGCATGGATTCTCTTGTAGCTTGTCAATCTCTTAACGGATTCTTAACGAAAACTCGCACTGAGACAACAGGAAGATTTCCACCTATAATTCAAGTTCGACGGAAATATTCTCTCCCTCTTTAAAAGGATGTTATCCACCATTGAAGAAGGTTATCGATTTATCAATATCTCAAGAGTGTAAACAAGCTTTTAAAAATGAACTGAAATCTTCCTCTGAATCACTATAAAGCAAACACATCTCTCTACATCTGTTTGAAACTGAGTTTTACTGAAATAAAGTTCAGAAACTCATTCCTCTTTCTTTAATTCAAAAATTGTAAACACTAACTTGATGTTTAGGAAACTTAAGAGAAGGGTACTCTGTAAGTCTAAAGCTCAGAGCCTCAGATACAATAAGTAGGGTACTTTTGTATTGGTATAGCTCAATATCTGTAAAAGGTTGTTGAGGGGTGGGTACTTCAACCGGCGTTGTAGTGGTTTGTTCTTCACCAGAAGAAGAATGCATAGTGGATTAAATCTTGGACAAAGATTCCAAGGATTGGATTAGGCAGAGGCTGAACCAGGATAAAAAATTTTGTTTGCATTTTCTTAACTCTATTTTATTCCTTATCATTGGATTCATCAAGTGAAGTATCTAAAATTAATACTGATTTGAAAAAGGCTAAAAGAAAAGGGGATTCTGAGAAGACTTTGATTACTTAGAAGAGACTTCAAAAGCCAGTTCCGCTTATCTTCTGAAGCGTGCATTGAACTCGAAAAAGAGTCATTCACCCCCCTCTAAACTATTTTACACCCTACTAGGTCCAACAATTGGTATTAAAGCTTAACTCAAACAAAAGATTTAAATATATCTTGAGTAAACAATAATCATGGGTGAAAATAGCTTAAAACATCTACCTAGAAACTTAACCACATAGATTCTTCTCGAAGTATTATCTGTGTCTAGACCTCCTTTATTCTTTGGACAGAATTACACATTCTGGAAAAATAGAATGAAGAATTTCATCCAATCACAGGAAATGTATGCTTGGCTAGTAATAACTAGTGGGCCATACATCCCCACGATTACAGAGGATGAGATTATTGCCCCAAAACCTGAAAGTGCATGTACTTAATGTTGATATGAAGAAACTTAAAAGTAACGCAACTGTAATGAACTTTCTTCATTGATCTTTAGATGCTGCAAAATATAAAAAAATTTTAGATTGTGAAAGTGCAAGAGAAATCTGGAAGAAGCTAGAGGTTACATATGAGGGAACCGACAAGGTTAAAGAATCTAAGATCAATTAGAATCTGCGTTAATATGAGTTTTTTGAAATAGAAGAAAATGAATCGATTTCCAGCATGAACTATAGATTTACCTATTAGACATGATGTATGACCTAGAGGTAATTAGGGTGATATATCTTTATTAGCTATAATGTACAAACAGTTTTGAATTATTAATAATAATCAAAGGCATTTTTTTATTTATCAGTGCTTCCTTTTATTTGTATCTCGCTAGTATCATATATATTTGGATATGTATATGCGCATTGATGAAAACAAAATCTATGACTAATTCAGAGTGTAAAAGTGCAAGGACATACTGGGAGCTATGTGGATTGAGAACTACACATACATGTTACTATGAATAGTCTAAATATGCCTAATAGTATTTCCATTGAGATTGGACATCAATGGAGCGGATAGACTAGCATGTGTAGGCTTACTCCTTGAATTAGTTCCAAGCGGCCGATCTCACAAGCTGAAGGTGGTACCTTGAGTTAACACATGAATGTATTCAGGTTATACATTGGAGACCGCTATAAGATAGACAATCAGAATTAATTATATCCATGTGTTGGTGTCATGTCTTATTGCAGTAGCAGTACGAGTATCCTCAGACCTCAGATACCGGTTACCTTATATAGGAGTTGCTATACTTTGGGTCATACTTATTCATACCCTGGCGATCAGGATGACATAGGTGATTACGGGTATAGCGATGATCACATGTTGGTAAGCTGTGTAGTCAAGATGGGATCCATCGCTCCTGATGTAGTAATATAATGGAGATGTACCTTAGGGCCCCTTTGTTGAAGTGACACACTCATAAACCTCTGATCAGAGTATACGATTAATGGAACGGGTTTCCAATCAATCAAGATACAAAACCGCTGAGTGGTGTTCTTCGTGAACAAGTCTAATTCCAGGATAGCTAGGGCTATTACATGAGCTGACACTTAATCCAAGCTCAATAAATTGGATGGTACTTAACCTGATGGAAAGAGTGTATTGTACTAGTTATTGCTACAGAACAGGATCAGGTCACAAGCTCGTGACATTTTAAGTATCGGGGGGATCATACGCCTTTACTAGAAAGCCCATTTGATCGTCTAGAGCTATCGGGTTCCATAACGGTCTAGAAAACTGAGCCTAAAGGTTCCCGGGTGGGAAGCCAAGTTTAGGTTAACCTCTAGCAGCTCTATACTTTGGGATCCTATGAGGTCACACACTTTGGGTCTTTTGTGAAATCAGTGAGAGGAATTATTTTAATAATTCAAAAAAATAATGAAAATATAGGGAAAAGGTTACACGGAGTGAGCAAGGGATTTTTCCCGTTACGAGTGGGCCCTAAATCAAACACAGGTTGTTCAAAGTGAGGCTTGCGCGGTTGCCTCGCGAGCACCCGTGGATAGCCCACGAGTGTTGCCGCACGGTAATGCTTGCCCTCAACATGGGCTGTGCGTAAGCCCAGAAGCCACAACTTGCGGTACTAGGCAAGCCTGCTATGGCTTGCCTTGTGGCAGCCGCGGGTTAACCTGCGAGTAACCCTACCCGCACGGTTGACCCACTAGACATGGGATGTATCCCATCCCATGTAGAATTTTAGGGGGAGTCTATCACTCCCCCCTTTTCCTTATAAATAGGCTTCTAGCCTCTCATTATTTATACACACAAAAAAGCTTTAAGCTTTATTTTCTCTCTGATTTCTACTCTCCTCTTCTTTTTTTATGCGAGATCCTCCACGAGTTTCTCCAAATAAATCGAAGAGTTCTTATAGAAGGCTCAAAGTTTAAGTGAGCTTTCTGTTTCAAATTTTTGGGTTGATTTAGAAGTAGTCTAGCAACTGCTTTTTATCGACGGGTTCTACCTCTTCGAGGTTTTGGTCGGTGAAGATCCGTGTGGATCAAGTCATAGAGGCTCTCCTAGTTTAGAAGCTTGTGTTATCAGAATTGTTTGAAAGGGAACACCGCAACCAAAGACAGATCAAGCACGCATCAACTGGTAATCCTTTAATCTTATAGATGCTAGGTTTCTTTTATATGTTTTATAAACCTAAAAGCATCTATTGAACATTTTAACCTAGATTATGAAAATCATGGTATGCATAGGAGATCCTCAAGTTAATTTTAAGTTTTTGAAATTTCACCTTGCTGTCTATGCATGTTCAATTACTGTCTTGATTAACTAGCAGTGGTATTAGAGCCTGCCTTATGATATGCATGATTGATTTTATTGTGTTAAAATGTGATTTTCTATGAATTGATCAAGTATACTATGCAGTACTTAGGGTTTCAATTCATGTTATAGAAAATGATGTGATAACTAGATTAAGGTTTTGCTCAAACTTAGTCTAGTTTATTATCATATAAAATTGATAATTTTTTATCACACGGGTAAATGCTTTAATTAAGGGTCGTCCAGTACTTCACTTAATTAAAGAACAAAATCTTTAAATCATAATTATCTATGGTATAACGAATCAAAGTGCCCTTGATAATTTTGGCAAGGAATGGATAAGGCTGCTCATTCACTTTAAGGGGGCCTTTCCTACCTGGAAATTATCATCGGTATTAGATTCAAGTATACCCAGGGGATGTTTATGGCTTAGTCAATTTCTAGTATGGGAATTTATTCCACATATGGTTTTACAAACGTGGTTTAAGTTGTTAATATTAAAACATGTATACATAGATGCAAAAACTTAAACATGGACCTTGTTTGTTTTGCATGCTATGTGGAGTCTTGGTATGATGGAATGATTATGATATACCAGTCAAAGTATATTCCCTTAGAGTTAATAATTCCTAATAGTCCGGAATTATTTTTTGATAATCATATCCATCGTATAAGACCTACACAATATTAAGGCAGAAAAATGTTTTCCCGTCATAAGTCGTGATACGAGCCTTATTAACGGATGTAAGCACATGTACAACATGCTTTCCCTTAACATGTGCTTGGTTATGATACTAGATGGGGTTAGTGCCCTAACCAAAGAGGGTAAGTTGTCTATATTATTGGAGCTATATCCAAATTGGAGACACATTTGAGGAGTCGTACAATTTGGTACGCACGTCTTGAGAAAGAGAATTCAAATAGATTAACAATTGCAAGAGATGCAAATGGACAGGTTCCAACCATGGTTATATTGTCATGACTTGACCTGCGATAGTGGGGGTCATGATGAGTAACTATGGATGCTATCTACTAAGGAAAATTGGTTCAACCAGATTTCCTGAATTTGAATAGAAAGGGTTATTTAAATGTCGATAAAATAGTAGGAAATTATGTGTTTAATTAAAGACCCTATATTAAATGCATGTACATATGCTAATGTCTAAACAAATTCTATCTTATATCTAGGTTGAATAAAGAACACTAATACTGAAAATGCATCCAATCGACAACCATTTTTTCAAAGGAAACAATTTTCATGAGTGGTTTAAGTGCGTGGCAAGGTTCCTGAAGAGCCTTGACTCGGATTATGTTTTGGATAATTTATACCCCGAACCCCCCGGAGAAGATCCATTTATTTATCAAATCGACACTATGATTTCGTAAAGATTTTCATGGTCAACACAATGCTTCCAAGGTACAAGGATCTTTGTAAAAATATGGACTTAGAGTCTATAATTATGCAGCTTGTAATAATGAATGAACTTGAAACATTCATGCTATCTGCAAGTCTAGGGGCTGACACCTCAACGGTTGAGTTTGCCATGACTATTTATGATAAATCTGAACAGTTAAGGATTTTGGGAATTATTTATGATCAAGAAACTTTAAAACATATTTGTATGGTATCGTTGATCATTATAATTTTTCTGAGATGGTGGACTTATTGGAACAATATGATATACAGTTTAGAAATAAACTTGAGAATGAACTTGTTGCTGAGGATCGAAAGATAAGAAAGTCAAGAACTTTCAAGGTCAAAAGAAGACTCATGAAAAGTAACAAAATGAAACGCAAGTTAAAAGCTCAGATTTCTGAACATATGAAGAAGAAGCCAAGTCAGGCATCTACTTCAGGTTTGTTCATGATAGAGAGTTTCTCTACAGTTCCCTATGAGACTACTTGGGTATTAGATACCGGTTGTGGTTCTCATATCTATACTTCTGTACAGGGATTGCAGAATAGTAAAAGGCTTGTAAAGAGGGTAATGGACCTAAAAGTTGGAAATGGAGCATGGGTTGCTGCAACAGCTGTAGGGACATATAGCCTTCGTTTAGTCTAGTGGCCTAGTTTTAGTTTTGAACAATTTCTATTTTATTCCAACTGTCACTAAGAATATTATTTCTATTGCACTTCTCGTAATGGAAGGATTTGAAATTTTAGTTTCTCATAATAAATGTCAAATTCAGTATGATAATATTTTTTATGGTTATGGAATATCTTTGAATGCATATATGTTTTAGATACTAAAACTAAAATTCTAAATATGAACATTGTTAAGAAATCGAAATTAGAAAATAAGAAATCCTCTTACTTATGGCATTGTCGTCTAGGCCACATAAATGAGACTCACTTAACTAAGTTACACAAATGTGGAGACTTAGACCCAATGGAATGGGATTCCTATGGTGTGTGCGAACCTTGTTTAAAAGGAAAGATGACTAAGAAACCTTTCAAAGGAAAGGGTCAGAGTTCCACTAGTACTTTGGAAATAATACATTCCGATGTATGTGGTCCAATAAGTGTTAAGACACATGAGGGTTTTGTCTACTTCATAACCTTTATTGATAATTATTCACAATATGTTTATTTATACCTTATGAGGCACAAGTTTGAAAGTTTTGATGCTTTTAAAGAATTCAAAACTAAAGTAGAGAAACAGCTTGGGAAAAGTATCAAGACCCTTCGATCTGATCGAGGTGGTGAATACTTAATTCAGGAGTTTCAAGATTATCTAAGGGATAATGGTATTTTATCCCAATGGGTACCTCCTTATACACCCCAACACGTGTTAGAAAGAAGGAATCGAATACTACTCGATATGGTTCGGTCCATTATGAGCTAAGCAGAACTCAACAGATCCTTTTGGGGTTATGCACTTGAGAGCGTAGTTTATATATTAAACAGAGTGCCCTTTAAATTAGTCGATCAAACTCCATAAGAGCTATGGTATGGTAAGAAACCCACTCTTTCTCACCTAAGAGTTTGGGGATGTCCTGCATATGTTAAAAGGATAAATTCAGATAAGCTGGGTGTTAAGTCTAATAGATATCTATTTGTAGGTTACCCTAAGGAGGCTATAGGGTATACCTTTTATGATCCCAAGGAGCAAAAAGTCTTTATTTCTAAAAATGCTCAATTCCTTGAGAATGAGCATATACTTGAGAAAGCTAGAGGGAGCATTCTTGAGTTGGGTACTCAAGTAGATTAAACAGAAAGTCAATTGATTATACCTACACCTGTTACACAAGATAGTATAAGCATGAAACAACTTATTATAACACCGACATTGCGTAGGTCAGGTCGGACTCCAATCACTCCCGAGCGATATAGGTTTTTTTCATCACTGATGATAAAACATCTCTTCCTTATGGAAGATGATAAGCCCAAGACTTACAAAGAGGCAATGGAAGGCTCAGAATCTGATAAATGGCTTTCAGCCATGAGATCAGAGATGGACTCCATGTATGAAATTCAAGTATGGAACTTGGTTGATGCTTCAAGTGGGATTAAGCCCATAAAATGCAAGTGGGTTTTCAAGAATAAAACTGACATGGCCGGTAACATAGTTACTTATAAAGCAAGACTGGTTGCAAAAGGGTATAGTAAAAAAGAAGGCATTGACTATGATGAAACCTTTTCATCGGTGGCAATGCTGAAGTCTATCATAATACTTCTTGCCATCGCCTCTCATCATGATTATGAGATTTGGCAGATGGATGGGAAGACAACATTCCTTAACGAGAATCTAGATAGGGATGTGTTTATGACACAACTTGAGAGTTTCACATCTAAGGATGGCTTTAAGGTATGCAAGTTGCAAAAGTCTATTTATAAACTTAAGCAAGCATCGAGGAGTTGGAATATTAGGTTCGATGAGACAATTCGAGAAATTGGTTTTGTATCGAATGCCAGTGAGCCCTTTGTATATAAATAGGCTAGTGGGAGTGCGATTGTTTTCCTTGTATTATATTTTGATGAAATATTATTAATAAGAAACAGTGTTTTAAAAAGCGCTAGGCGCTAGTCGGACGGTCAAAAGTTAATCGGGGCCTAGGCGGGGATTAATCGGGGCCTAGGCGGACTTAGGCACTAGGCGGTGAGGTTTAGACGCTAGGCGTAGTCAAGCGGCGACCCTCAAAATAGCGCCTAGGCGGGGACTTTTAAAACAATGATAAGAAATGATGTTCCTTTTCTTCAGACAGTTAAGACGTGGTTGTCAAAGAAGTTCTCCATGAAAGACCTTGGAGAAGTAGCTTTTATACTCGGTATTAAGATTTACTAAGATAGATCCAAAAAGCTGCTAGGTCTTTCACAAAGTACATACGTAGACATGGTTTTAGCTAGATTTAACCTTGAGCAGTCAAGAAAGGGTTATCTCCCAATGTCTCACGGGATTAACTTTTCTAAATTTGAGTGTTCGAGAATACAAGAAGATAGACTGCGCATGAATAGAATATCCTATGCCTCAGCAGTACGGTCTATCATGTATGCTATGGTATACACTCGGCCTAACATCTCACATCCATTGAGCGTCACGAGTAGATTTCAATCTGACCCAGGTGAGAAGCACAGGACAACCGTTAAAACTATCCTCAAGTACTTACGTAGGACTAAGGATATGATTTTTGTATACGGAGAGGGTGATCTCACTTGAAAGGGATACACCGATGCGAGCTTTCAATCTGACAAGGATGATTATAAGTCCTAGTCATGTTATTTGTTTATGTTTATTGGAGGGGCAGTTGTTTGGAAGAGTTTCAAACAGGATACGACTACAGATTCCACCATAGAATCTGAGTACATAGCTACTTCAGAAGCGGCTAATGAGGTTGTCTGGCTTAAGAGATTTATTGGTGATCGTGGTGTGGTGTCTGACATTGTAAATCCAATAGAGGTCTATTTCGATAACAATGGGGCTACTGCTCAAGTAAAGGAACCACGGTCTCGCTAGAAAAATGGACATGTACTTAGTAAATACCATCTCATTCAAGAGATAGTAGCATGAAAGGATATAAGTTTAGAATACGTCCCAACGGATCATAATCTAGTGGATGGGCTAACCAAACCATTTACTCAGTTTAAACATGACCAGCATGTTAACGAGTATGGTATAAAGCACATTGCCAATTGGCTCTAGTGCAAGTGGGAGATTGTTAGACATTGTGTATACCTAAGAGGCATTTGGGGTGATATATCTTTATTAGCTATAATATACAAACAGTTTTGAATTATTAATAATAATCAAAGGCAATTTGTTATTTATCAATGCTTCCTTTTATTTATATCTCGCTGGTATCATATATATTTGGATATGTATATGAGCATTGATGAAAAAAAAGTCTGTGACTAATTCATAGTGTAAAAGTGCAAGGACATAGTGGGAGCTATGTGGAGTGAGAACTGAACATACATGTTACTATGAATAGTCTAAATATCCCTAGTTGTAGTTCCATTGAGACTGGACATCAATGGAGCGGATAGACTAGCATGTGTAGGCTTACTCCTTGGATTAGTTCTAAGCAGCCGATCTCATGAGCTGAAGGTGCTACCTTGAGTTAACACATGAATGTATTCGGGTAATACATTGGAGATCACCATAAGATAAACACTCGGAAATAACTATATCCATGTGTTGGTGTCATGTCTTATTGCAGTAGTAGTACGAGTATCCTCAGACCTGAGATACCAGTTACCTTATGTAGGAGTTGCTATACTTTGGGTTATACTTATTCATACCCTGGCTATCAGGATGACACTGGTGATTATGGGTATAGCGATGATCACATGTTGGTAAGCTGTGTAGTCAAGATGGGATCCATCGCTCCTGATATAGTAATATAATGGAGATGTACCTTAGGGCCCCTTGTCGAAGTGACACACATAAACCTCTTATCAGAGTATACGATTGATGGAACGGGTTTCTAGTTAATCAAGATACAAAACTGCTGAGTGGTGTTCTTCGTGAACATGTCTAATTACAGGATAGCTATGGCTATTACATGAGCTGATGATAAGTGTATAATTACACTTATTATCAATATAATTTTACACACTAAACACTATAGTTTAAGTCATTTTTATGCTTCATATAAAAGATATCACGTGGTACGTAGTTGTTTTTTGTGCAAATGCAGATATTAGGTAAATCTTAAGAGTAAAATGATCTAAAGTGGAATTCTATGCAAAAAGAGTGAAAAAGGTGCGAAAAGATGCGTGGGACTTAATGATTTAGCTTAGGATCGAAGTTGTCAAAGATCGGTGAAGTTACAAGAAGAATTCTGAAGAAAAACACAATTCACGGTCATGACAACAATTCACGATCGTGACTTGATACACTTCAAAAGCAGAAAATTGTAAAACAAAGATTTACGATCGTGACTTGTATATCGCGGTCACGACTTGGATGGTTTTTTCGTCAAATCTTCGTAACTACCAATCGCCAAATAAGAATGATCAACCATCATCAACTACCAACGAAAATACACTTATCAGAAGTCAACCAATCATGAATAGATGCCTATCCATTGTGGATAAGATTAAAGCTTCCTAACCAATCACAATGAAGTGATGCAATCTTTTACCAATGGACACAACTCTTCATTTGGATAGACACAACCCTTCGAACTCTATAAATAGGGCTCCAAACCTTACTTGTGGCATTGGAATTAGAAAAGTGATGTGTGTGCATAGATAGAGAGTGAAATTATTTAGTTTTCACTACTTTCATAAGTATTAGCGAGAAAATGTTTAAGTGATTGGAATCCTTGTTTCGATCACTAGATTTCTTTACATATTCAAGCGATAATTGTATAAGTGTACTTGCAAATCACTTATCAATAAAAGTTTTCGTTCTTCAACATTCGTTTGTTCGATATTCACAAAGAATAACATCCTAGTGGAGGCCGAGACCGAATTCAAAGTAGATGCAGGAATTGCAGGAATTGACGACTCCCATTAAAGAGTGGATAAGGTTTGATCAACTTTAGCTTTCACTTGCATACCTTACAACTTTGCTTTGCTTTCTACTTATACTTTCTATTTCGAAGTTTATGATATGTCTATGTGTCATAATGC
>CATIWQ010127076.1:0-17194 GCA_949673415.1 Euphorbia schlechtendalii | reverse complement strand
ACCTTTTGTGGTCGGTTATGCGTTGGCCAGGCCCCATTCTACTTTTTCTCCTCACGCGTCCTTGGCGCGTGTTTCTATAAAAAGTAAGATTTATATTCCATTTTAGTTGTAGTATATCTATAATGCATATAAATGGTTTTGATTGATTTTTCGATATTTTTCATTAAAACTCGTGATATTTTTAAATTATTAGGAGCAGAACCATTAACTTATTTGAAAAACTAGCACTTAATTCTTATCTCTTATGTTAAACATCTCGCATTTATAATTTTTTATGATTTGATGTGATTAATTGATTTTAGTTTATGAATTATATTTTAGATTGTACTTTGTGATGTCTTCAAATTTACTTCAAATGGTTCATGATTTACTTTTTTTCTCTTCTTTTAATCCATGTCATCATCTATTCATAACAAACCAAGAAAAAAACTCACACCGATAATGATTATAGATATGGATATAAAAATTCCATTTAAATTTAATTAAACATATAAATATAAATATATTTATTTTTTAATTGTAAAAAGATTACTTCATATATTAACATACACTATATCCGAAAAATGGTGGATAAGATTTCATTCACTCTTATATATTGAAAGTTTAATTGTTTTAACAAGACTATGAGCTAATTGGTTTACAAATTTAATAATATATTGACTTAACTCATATGTCTAAACGCCCACATGTACTATGGCAGGTCATGAGTTCAAGCCATATTGGAACATGCGTGCAACTTTTTTTCGTTTATTTGAGTTCCATAACAAGTAACTTTACATTTCGGACTGACTTCGGCAATGTACTTCAATGTACTTCAATGAAACAACTATGTCATATATAAAAGAAATCAAGATGCATATATATCAATCATTGTTGAATCCTGTTCTTATAAACTTCATCAGTATTGCATTTTAATCACCTCCCAAATTAAAAAAATCATCATGCCATCAATTTTCTATTATTGTTTTATATAAATTTGGTATCACTCCATTGGAAAACAAATAATGCAATGAATAATCTGTTTCAATTCAATCACAACTTAAAGATTTTTTACTAGGCAATATAAAACTTAGTAATAACAATTCACCTTCCACTAACAACTTCAGCTTCAATTCACTTATTTTATTTTGCTATAACATTATTTGTTTCCTAAATTGTGGCTTTAATCTACAATTTAATATTTGATACCAAAAACATCAACTACACAAATTTGTTTATGGACAGGAAAGCAGAATGGAAATGGTGCCAACCCATATTATAAATAATCCACGTCATTAATATTCGAGCGTCCTACACACGCGCTTTAACATTTTTGGAAAAATCTTGGCATATCTCTCTGCCTGCCAGCGTTGACCTTCTTCTTCATTGAAGAGCTTGAAAACCCTAGGAGAGAGAGAGAAATCCGCAGTGATGTTTGTCTTTCTCCATTGTTAATCAATTCATTTTTCATAATTCTCTTTAATTCTCACTTATTCCCATAAATTCCTTTCCTTTTTCACCTCTTTTGTTCCCATAATAAGGGGACAAGTAAGAGATTACAGGAGCTAATCTCTCTCTGGATTCAAATTCTAGGAAAAGAGAGAGAAGGGGGGAAACAGAGCTTTTGTATTTGGGACAGGGGTTTTGTTTCTATCGTGATTTTAGCTCTTTGAATTCGTGAAATTGTTGAAATAGGAAACGAGGAGGTTAGATCTTGAAGGTTGTTTTTTTCTTGCACACCAAGTGTCTGTGAATTTGTCTCAATGGGAAAGCCAACAGGAAAAAAGAAGAATCCGCCGATGTCACCCAGAACCGGCGACGGTGGCAACACTAAGCTAAACAAACCCTCCACAGATCATCGGGCATCGAAGGCCTTTGATGAAGACACAGCCGTATTCATCACCATGGCACAAGAGCTCAAAGAAGAAGGCAACAAGCTATTCCAGAAGCGAGACCATGAAGGAGCCATGTTGAAATTCGAGAAAGCTGTCAAGTTACTTCCCAAAAACCACATCGATGTTGCCAATCTCCGTTCCAGCATGGCCTCCTGCTATATGCAAATGGGTCTAGGTGAGTACCCTCGTGCTATCAATGAGTGTAACTTAGCTCTAGAAGTTTCCCCCAAATATAGCAAAGCTTTGTTGAAAAGGGCCAAGTGTTACCAGGCTTTGAATAGATTGGATTTAGCTTTCAGGGATGTTAGTGTTGTTCTGAATATGGAACCTAATAACTTGACTGCATTGGAGACTTTTGAGACCCTTAAAAAGACCATGGCTGAGAAAGGTATGAACTTTGATGAGAAGTTTGTTGAATTGGCTACTGTTGAGCCTGCTACTCCCTCCCCCGTGGCACCTAAGGATAAGGTGAAGAAGAAGAAGAAGGGTGACAGTAAATCGCCGAAGAAGAAGGCAGAGGTGAAAACACAGGAGAAAGACAAGTTAGTTGTGGAGGAGAAGAAGATGAATGTTATCAAAGATAAAGAGGTGGTAATGAAGACTATAGCCGAAAAGAAAGTGGTTACGAAAGAAGTGAAAGAGGAGAAAATAATTACCAAGATGGTGAAATTAGTGCTTGGTGAAGATATCAGATGGGCGCAACTTCCTCCGAATTGCAGTATCGATTTGCTGAGGGACATTGTTCGAGACAGGTATCCTGGTTTGAATGCCGTTCTTGTGAAATACAGAGATTTGGAAGGCGATTTAGTTACTATTACTTCAACTGAGGAGCTGAGGCTGGCTGAATCAACGAGCGATTCTCAAGGGTCGCTTAGGTTCTATGTTGTCGAAGTTAGCCCCGATCAAGAACCAACCTATAAGGGGACGAAAATCGAAGATCAGACACCCAAGATCGATGAAAAACCGATCGACGCTATCGAGAATGGAATCGTAGAGATAGGCGTAGAAGTTGAAAAGACATCGATGCCCATCGAGGACTGGATTGTCCAGTTTGCACGTTTATTCAAGAACCACGTTGGCTTTGATTCAGATTCGTATTTAGATCTTCACGAACTTGGGATGAAACTGTACTCTGAGGCAATGGAGGACACGGTGACCAGTGCTGAAGCGCAGGAACTTTTCGATTTTGCAGCGGAGAAGTTCCAAGAAATGGCGGCTTTGGCGATGTTCAACTGGGGCAATATCCACATGTCCAAGGCAAGGAAGCGGGTTTACTTCCCCGAAGATGGTTCGAGAGAAGCTTTACTCGAACACGTCAAGACTATATACGAGTGGGCCAAAAAAGAATACGTCAAGGCGGGAAAGAAATACGAAGAATCTCTGGGAGTCAAACCGGATTTCTATGAAGGTTTTCTTGCCCTTGGGCAGCAGCAATTCGAGCAAGCAAAGCTTTGTTGGTGTTACGCCATTGGAAGCAAGCTAGATTTAGAAAGCGGGCCCAGCGAGGAGGTCCTTAATCTTTATAACAAGGCCGAGGATAGCATGGAGCGGGGCATGCAAATGTGGGAAGAGATGGAAGAGCAGCGTTTGAATGGGCTTTCGAAATTCGACAAATACAAAGAACAGTTGCAGAAACTTGGATTGGATGGGCTGATAAACGATGTGCCTGCTGAAGAAGCAGCGGAGCAGGCAGCTAATATGAGTTCGCAGATATACCTTTTGTGGGGAACAATGCTATACGAGCGTTCTGTGGTGGAATATAAACTTGAGCTGCCAACGTGGGAGGAATGCTTGGAGGTTGCGGTGGAGAAATTCGAGCTTGCTGGCGCTTCTCCAACTGATATAGCTGTTATGATAAAGAACCATTGTTCCAATGCAACTGCACTTGAAGGTAAGTAGTGCAAAATACCAACACATATTATATATGCAATTTATTCGATTTGAAATTTTGAACCTAAAAAGGGCCTGTTTCCCGGCTGTTGTCCCGAAAAGCTTCACTCACAAACAAACTTTTCATAGAACAACATATTTTGGTTGTGGACAAAAGATTTACTTCCTCCATTTCAGAATAACTGTCGCTGTAAGACCTTAGGAAAATTCAAAATATGTGTTGTTTTCGGATTCCACTGCGCCTTTTTAAATATTATGTCCTTTTTACCCTTATTCAATGCACATTGGAAATGACAAAAAGAATGAAGTATCGTCGTAGGGTTAAACAAGTATTTCTGGTGCTCTAATTAATGTGGTCTTGGTACTGACAAGCAACTTAAAAGCGACCATTGTTTTGAAATGTAGGGAGTAATTTTTAATACTGGGTAGTTAGGATATGTTTGCTGTTAATTTTCCAAGGTCAAATCTATGCTTACAGGGAAAGCTCGAAATTGTAGATTTTCAATACAGCAGCATGCGAAAGCAGTCCCTAACTGGCCCAAAGCCTCCCATTTTGTCTAATCTCATTCAAATATGAAAACTAAAGTCTTGACATATGGTATGCATTTATCTACCAATGTTATGCTAAATTTTCCATTGTTGATTTAATTATTTTAGGTTTGGGGTTCAAGATTGATGAGATAGTACAGGCATGGAATGAAATGTATGATGTGAAGAGGTGGGAGACCGGCATTCCGTCTTTCAGACTCGAGCCTTTGTTTCGTCGGCGGGCCCCAAAACTTCATGATATGTTAGAGACTGTTTGATTGATCGTATCATAGCCGTTGGCTATTGCTTCTTCTTTAGCCGCTTGGACTGTGCTTCGGTTTTCAAATGTTTCATGTTCCGAATGTCGTGTTGTCATCTTATATTATAGGTAAGATTTTTTTGCCCTACCTTTTTAATAAGGACCTTTGAAATCTTATATCCTCTAGATAAGATGTGCTAGATTAACTCTTCTAGTTGCTTGTGAGAATGATATTTTTTGCATAGGAAGGGAATTTGCTGCTCTGAAGTTTGAACCTTTAGAAATCCTGCCTTGAACATTTATTTATACTCCCTCCATTTCAAAATAACCGCCGTTTTTAGGTTCAATAACAATACCAAGACCACGTCAATTAAAGCAATAGAAATACTTATTTACGCCCCATGGCTTTTTTTAATTTGAAAGCTGACTATATACTTTATTCTTTTTTGTCATCAATGTGCATTAAATAAGGGTAAAATGAACAAAATGTTTGAAAAGTTGCATTAAAATCTGAAAAGTACACTTATTTGAAATTTTTATCGACAGTTATTTTGAAATTGAGGGAGTAAATCTGTTGGAAACATGGTTTAGAATTCAAATTTGAAACTATAAAAGCATCAGATGATCTGTACAATTGCTGCATCGACTAACTTCGACTTTTCGGTGAATGCAGGTCGTTTCAATTGTTTACTTGGTTTGTGAACTGAGCTCGTTACTTGCCACGGGGCAAAACAACGAAGTTTGTGCAATTCAGGCTCGGCTTTGCAAGAAACCGAGTCGTTCATTTTATTTTTTACGGGTCAGTCGAAGAAAGTGAGACGCTACGCTATGCTGGTTATATCATACACAAGATAAGAGTTTTAGGCTCCCTTCTATAGGGCAGTTAGTGAGTTTATATTTGATTGATTGATTTGTTATTTCAGTAGAATAAATGCTTGTTTGTTGTCTTATGAAGGCACATAGCCTGTTTTAGATTGCTAGCTTTGTCTTTCTTTTATTTTTCTTTTTTCTTATATACAATTTGTTGGTTTGATATGAAATAAACCAAGATTTCATTGTAGTTAATTTTTTTTCATGCCCTTTTTTTATATAGCTGTTTTGGCTTTTACGGAGGTAGAAAACCAAGATTTCATCTTAGACATAAATATAGTTTATGCCCTCCGCATAACAATTGGGCTCAAGCTTCTTGAACCGCAAAGATATAAATAAATCTTGTATACTCAATTTTTCCGCAATTTTTCTATAACTCGGATGCGTTTTATGTATATTTATTCAAAATCGAAGATGTGAGTTATAAGAATGAAATTTATAAATGTATAAAGTTGTGTACATTAACTCAATGAACTAAATATGAGTCAAATTTGAAATGGGGTGTATTTATATTTTTTTAAAAAAAGTTAAAAAAACCGGTCATTTATAAAATCCACGCTGATTTAATGCATCGACACCCCCCGAACTTGTTCAAAAAGGGTTGTTAATATCCTGAACTTTCAAATGTGACAGATAGCTTCCTGTCTAAAACGTGTCACTTTACCCCCTCGTAAACATATAGGCTTCAAGAACAAGAATATGAACACGACATGTCAAGAATCGATACAATATTATGATTAATTGATGAAAAATTTAGAATAGAGATAAAGTTTTGAAGAAGATAAAGAACGCATATTAAGGATTTTGAATTGTAAAAGATACAAATGTTAAGGATTTTTTGTATTCATTTTCTATTCCACCAACATACTTTACGCGCATATATTTTGATGGTTATTTAGGTAGCAATCCAGGTCAGCAAAAGGGGTAAAATGACGCGTTTTAGATAAGTTAAGGGGGTTATTTGTCACATTTCAAAATTCAAGGTGGCAACGATCCTTTTTGAACAGGTCGAGGGGTGTAGATAAATTAAACCTAAAATCTAAGTTTCAGCTCTGTAAATACGTGGCGGACTCACAGGTAGGTAGTACGAAGTATGCATGCAATATAATTACACTTTAGTTTCACCCATACCTGCAGAGGATTCCGGTGATTGTTATTGTTTTGCTTTTGCTTTCTTCCACAATCATACAAGTTCAGAATCTCTGTAAAAATTTCATCGAAAGGTTCGAATTTTACAATTGGGGTATTCTGCGGGATCGCGAATTTCTTCCAATTGACCAAGAAATCAACACCGATGGAGAAAATTAGAAGGGCTTCCCATGCTGGCTCCTGGTACACTGACAATCGTAAGTCTCTTTCTACTTACATTTCAATTCTCTCTCCTTTTGATTCAAACACAAGAAAAATTTTCTGATTTTGCATTTGAAAATGAAGTTAATCGATGATATATATATATATATGTGGGATAAGTAATACTGGATTGGGGATTCAGTGTTTGTTTGTGGGAAGATTCTGTTTCAGGAGTAAGGGAACTCTTAATTTTTAGTATATTAGCTTTCAAACTAATCTTGGAGCTGTAATTTTGTAGCTAATGTACTTACTAATTAGTGACACAAATACCCTGAAGTTCAATTTGAGATTGTGTTTTTCGTTTTACCCCTTTGAAGTGAATTGTCCCATTTTTCTGATTGTCTAGTTTAACAGTGATTGTATTTGTATCAGTCATTGTAATTATCCTGAAGTGCAGTTTAGGAATATGTTTTTCGTTTTATCCTTTGGGGATTAAATTGTCCCATTTTGCTGATTTAGTAGTTTAACAGTGAATCTATCAGTCTTTGTGATTCTTCTGAAATCCAGTTTAAGATTGTGTTTGTCTTTTTACACTTCTGAGTAAATTGTCTCATTTTGCTGAATTTGTAGTTTAGCAGTGTTTGCATCTTTGATAGCGATTCTGTCGAAGTCCAGTTTAAGATTGTGCTTTCTGTTTTTACCCTTTAAACTGAAGTTTTCTCTTGTTTAACATTTTCTGTACTACTGGTAGCGATTCTCCTGAATCAGTGTTGTGTTTGAAGTGAGTTGCCGCTTTAAGCTATTTCATTAGGTTAACAGGTTTGTACTACTGAAGTATAATGATTCTCCTGAATCAATGTTAAATTCGGCTCATTTTGATTTTTTCACAGTTTCAGTGTTTGTATAACTGATACTGAAACTCATTCAAGTCCAGTTCAAGATTGTGTTTTTAGTGTGCCCTTTGAAGTTTAGTGAAATTGTACCGTTTTGTTGTTTTTGTATTACCAACAGTGATTCTCGGGAAGCTCTATTCGAGGTTGTTTGTTTTGTTTTCCCCTTTGAATTGCGTCCTTTTGTTGTTGTTATGCTAATCTAAAAGTTTTTGCATCTTTGATAAGTAATACTATATAGTTTGCTATTTTTAGCTAAACTTCTGGATGAAGAGCTTGATGGATGGCTCCAAGAAGCTTCCCTCGAGAAATCTCCCGATGTTCGTGGCGTAATTGCTCCGTAAGCTTTAACTATTATACGTGTAATTTTTCCCTTTATCCAAATATCGCACTTTTTTTTTATGACAATGGAGTTTCAGACATGCAGGTTACTCATATTCGGGTCGCGCTGCTGCTTATGCTTTTGGAAACATAGACCCGTCAAGAATGTGAGTTCCGTTTTTTATTTGTCTTTCAAATTTCCAATATTTGTAATTATTAGGAATGTATTGTAACTAAAAAGTCAACTCCTTCGGCTTTCTAAAATGATGCTTACATTTTTTATAATATCATCTCAGTTCTCGAGTTTTCCTACTTGGCCCGTCCCATCATTATTACACTCCAAAATGTGCACTTTCAGCAGCAACAATATATAGGACACCAGTTGGAGACTTGCCTATCGATCTCGAAGGTACATTTGGCATATTGTTTGATCTTCTTATGCCCAAATGATAAAGTAGAATTCATTACTTGTGACTTTGTGTATGCATTTGGAATTATCACAACTATTTGATTAACATTTGCCAAATTATATATCAAATGTTTGTTTTAGAAGGTCTTACATGTTGTAGTTAAGTTATATTCTTTTCAACCTATTCACCAGCGCAGCCAATTGAGTTCAGTTCAATACTTATATAAGTACTGCATACCTATAAATTTACACTGAAATAAGTACATTTCAGTGAACTTAGCCTTAATTCTTTCTCACCTCTTCTATTGTGCTTACTTTTTTGTAATTCAATTCCACATCAGTCATCGAGGAACTTAAAGCTACCGGGAAATTCGAGATGATGGATATGCGTGTTGATGAAGCCGAACATAGCATGGAAATGCACTTGCCTTATCTAGCTAAAGTATTCAAAGGGTAATTTTTCCTCGTCCGTTAAATCTTTGTTCGTTTTCTTACGTGTCGGTAGCTTACTTCTTTTTCATCTCCTCGCAGGCACAAGGTAAAAGTCGTACCCATATTGGTCGGTTCCGTCAATGCTCAGAACGAGGCTATGTATGGCCAATTGTTGGCAAAATATGTAGACGATCCTGCCAATTTCTTTTCCGTTTCATCGGACTTCTGTCACTGGGGTTCTCGGTATGTTTTAATGTGCTGATACTTAAATTGTGTGCTGGACAATGTTTTAAAAAGCGCTAGGCGCCAGTCGGGCAGCTAGAGCCTCCAAGGCCTAGGTAGGGCCTAAGCGGATTTTTATTTTTTCTAATTTTTTTTCGTGAGAAAATATTATAGTATATAATAATAGACATTTGAGGTAAAAAAACATTAGATTTTATATAAATTTAACATGATTAAAAAAATTTAATTTTAAAAAAATATTCATCTTGAAAAATATGCGGCGCCACCTAGGCGCTAACTGATCGACAATAAATCGGTCAAGGGCCTGATACCGCTTAGGCTTGAAAATCAGGCAGCAAGCATCAGAATAGCGCCTAGGCGGGGATTTTTAAAACAGTGGTTCTTGAAACGCTTAACATCTTGATTCGGTGTTGCCGTGTTAGGTTCGATTACATGCACTATGACAAGAAACACGGGGCAATACACAAATCTATCGAGGCCCTGGACAAGATGGGCATGGATATTATAGAAACGGGGGATCCCGACGCATTTAAACGGTATTTGGAGGAATACGGCAACACTATATGCGGGCGCCACCCTATTAGCGTTTTCCTGCATGTAAGTGTGTACCGAGTCGAGGGTTTTTATTTTTTCGTGTTCAGCGATATAAAGCTGTTGACTTTGTGGGTTTGGTTTCAGATGTTGAAGAATTGCTCGGCGAAGATAAAAATCAAGTTTCTCCGATACGAGCAGTCGAGTCATTGCAAAACGATGAGGGATAGCAGTGTTAGCTATGCATCTGCAGCAGCAGAGGTGGATCCTTAATACAATATAAAAAAAAAATTGCTTGTATTGGGGAAAACTAACATTTTTATATTTTGAATTTAAATGTGTCATTTGACTTGATTCCCGGCTTTGAAAATCTTTGAATTGTCATGTTCTCCAACCCCTTTTTTCATAATAAAACTGTGCCTGCATTTTTCATTTTTTTACTGTTTTTAGAGAAGAATTTGACGTTGCTATGGATGAAAGCATAATGCTTTACATTTTGGTTCTCCCTTAAACTTGTCTCTAAACACCTATTTACTTCCTGAACTTGCCAAAAGTTTCAAATAACTCATGAACTTGCATAAATTAAACAATTTCTTTTTTCCACGTCATGTACCAACTTCTGATTGGAAAGAGAAAATTGATATATTTGAAAATTCAAACCAGTCAAATTCTAACATGTAACGTTTAAAGAGTAAACAAGTTCACTTTTTTCAAGGACAGGCCGTCAGGGGATTATTTGGATTCTTTTGCAAATTCCGAGGATTATTTGAAACTTTTGAATATGTTTCATCCCAGATGTATGATACAATTTAAAAATTTAAGTCATTGAAACTATAGATATCAAAATTCAAATTGGATATACCAACATAACCCGAAAAGAGGAAGAAAATCTTCTTGTTTATTTGTACGTTCAAAGAGATCAAATTGAAGTTCTGTAGGCCCTTTCTTAAATTGTTTGCAGTTTACGAAAAATATCCAAATTCATGTGTAATTTGATCACACTAGAAGATCATGTAAAGAGCAGAACATCAGTTCAAACATACGAGGCGCTCAACAACGATCAATCATCACCTTCAAGTGATTCGATCCAATTTCCCGTATTATCGAGAGGTTCAAACACAACAACCCCACCGTTTGTGAGTCCAATCGCAAACTGGTTCGGTTTCTGTGGATGTGCCGCAACATCCACAGGATACACATCAAAGCTGCAGCAAATAACAAAGCCACAATATTAAAAAAAACCGAAAAAATTTGGAATTGCTAACTGCCTAAAGCGAATAGAATATAATAACCTTGAACTAGGTGGAAGGTAGGCAGTTGAAGTAATTCGACAGCGTAACTCGAGATTCGAAGCATTGAATATAGAAACAGTTCCATCCATAAAGCAAGCATAGACCATCAGACCGTCACACGAAAACGTTGCCCTCGAAATCAGAGGAAAATCACCTCTAACCAGCTGGGAAAATAAAGTAAAAAGGCATTTTCGTTTATGTTTCTCGACAGAAAGTCAAGGTAAAAGAACTGCTTAAAAAACGGTTACCTGATTTTGACATTCTAAAGTCTTGGCTTCGAATATTGCGAGGCAAGTCTTGTGAACAGCAAGAAATTGCATTTGGTCCGGGTGAAACTGAATGCGGGTATCGATCAATGCTGAAGTCTCCTCCATCTCGGGAATCTGCAAGAATTTTCCACCGCATTTTTCCCACCCTTCGACTTTCCATGCCAAAATCTGCAGAAACGAACGCGAAAATCAGACGCTATAAATTTTATGTTTTCATAAAGGCTTAATACATGATTTGCCCCCTAAACATGGCCTCAAAAGCCAAATAACCCCCTGAACTTTAAAAGGCACCCAGTTACCCCCTCAACTTGTAAAAAAAGCACCAATTTGCCCCTTAAATGCCACATGTCACCTTCTAGTTGGTTTGACTTTTCAAATGTCCTTTTTCTCTCACCACCAGAAGTTGACACGTGGCAATCACGGGGCAAATTGGTGCTTTTTTACAAGTTGAGGGGGCAAACTGATGCATTTTTGCAAGTTCAGGGGGTGATGAGGTGCTTTTTTAAGTTCAGGTGGTCATTTGGATTTTGAAATCTAAGTTCAGGGGGCAAACTATGAATTGGGCCTTTCATAAATGCAAAAATATACCTGGGCATCTGCTCCCGAAGAAAAAAGCATATTCAGAGACTGAGAAAAGGCGAGGCTAGATACTCTCTTGAAATGACCAACAAGCTGGGTGATGACCTGTAAAGTAAACGAAAAGTCGTTGAATGATTATTTATATTATTAAATAATGCAATAAAAGAATCGGGAACTAGCCATGTACCTTGGCTGATCGAACATTGTATATGACAATTGTGGAGTCCTCCCTCCCTATAGCAACTATGTTGTTGTCTAGAGGTAGGAAACCGATACTAGTTGTTGCGGGTGGTGGAGGCATGATAGACACCATTGGCTGGTGAAAATTTAGATTCAGGAATTTAATCGAAAATCGGAAACTCGATTGATCGTGACAAAAGAAAAAGGCACAAATTCAAAACTTCTGATAAAATTTTGAGGAAAAGGCACAAATTCAAAACTTCTGATAAAATTTTGAGGTTACCTTGAATGTCAACATGTTGAATAGTGATATTCTCCCTCCTGATGCTGACAATAAATACGCGTCATTTCTAGACAAAGCGAAACATGGAAGAGTTCCTTCTCGGTTGGTTTCGATGACATCATTTGTCATTGGCCCCACACCGTTCTTCGGTAGCCACAATTCAGGGAGGACTCCAGTAGTTGCCTGTACAGAAATTTCACAAAATAATCTCAAAACGAATAAAATATAATTTTTAAGCCGTGCTCTGATTTCGTACCTGTCCACTCGAATTAAGGTCGTTGACTGGCCATTTCCATAACAGATGAATGGCATTTGATGCTAATGCTAGAATAGCATTACCTGCATTGTTGTAAACCAGGCCTGATATCTGCATACAAATCAAATACCAATGTAACTGACAAAATTGTTTGAGCTATAAACAAAAATATTCACGGTGCAAAAGAAAAGCGGATAATTCAGTTATGCATAAAAGAACGAGATATACTATTACTTCAAGGGGACAAACAAACAATGAAACATGTGATGTTTTTATACTAAGGATAGAACATAAAGAAGCTGTAACCTTATCTGATTGTATAGAGGAAGGAAGCCACAAAGTATGACACTGAAGAGGATTGTTTATTTCAACGAGTCTAAGGCCAGATTCTGCAGTATGTTCATATTTCGGAGTCTCCATGCTTTTCAGGTTCTCATTCTGCACAGGAAAAGAATCTGTGAGATGGTTCTTCAGAACAGATTTCTTATAGTTTTTACCACGGTGTTGAGAACTTGATGAGTCAAATATTCTACAGATAAAGAAAAACGGATGGATGCATGGATAACTGCTAACTTATTAAGATTATGTCAGGATATTTTTTTTAAGGTAAAAACTCGCAAAACTATGAATGTGCTGAGTGCTGACCTTATCAAATGTATCTGAAAGAACTTCAGAAGCATCATTGGAGCAGTTTACAGACATAGATAGCAACTGAAACCCCGACTCAGAAGACAAAATTTTGATTTTGTTTTCGTTTGCAGAAACTGCCAACAATGAGCCACCCTTGTTGAACCTAATATTTGGAGTTTCCTTCAGGCCAGAAAATGACTCGGATCAGGTGACGAAATTATGTCAAACTTCTTTGTATGCGAAAAAATTTCTATGGATATTTCACCATAACATCACTTGGAGGATTTTATATTTTTTGAAAAAAAAAATTAGTTAGACCAACCAAAATTCAAATATCCAGTCACTAGAAAACTTACAGGTAATCCTCCATCTGCATCAATTGTTTTGAACAGCTCAACTTTGTCCATATCCCAAAATTTAATCACATGCTCATCGCCAGCAGCCAAAAACCGACTTTTCATAATATCAAACTTCACCACAGCCGAAGAATTCTTCTGCAAACCACTGTAGATTCTTTTAATTGCACCTTCACTTTCATTCCATTCGACAAGAAACGACTCTCCAGCTTTACTAGTTCCACATGAAAAAAGCCTGAAATGTTTGCAACTTGAAATTGAGATTTTCATTTTTGATTAAAAAATATAATCCAAAAAAAGAGCAAATATAACCTTCTATCATCAGCACTATATGCGATTTCTGTGCACCCTAGACCGGGAGCATCATAATCAACTCTAGCACCAATATCATCATAAAGCCACGCCTTTATGTTTCCATCGACTGATATTGAAAATATGAACTGTAACAAGCAAAGATGTCAAATAACCTCAAAGAAACAAAATATTCGTGATCAAAACTAAGTATTAAGAATAATAATCCGTACATGAATGTTCTCCTTGGATTGGGGGCAGACAGAATAAACAGGAGACTTGTGACCTTCAAAATTATACATTTTGACTCCAGTGCGGGCATCCCACACCTTTTAAAACCATCGCAAAACGCAAATCAAAATCTCTGTGATTTGAGACATTTGATTATGCAACGTAAAAGAAAACCTACCTTTACTATCATATCATCACCACATGTTATCACTAATTCTTTGTCCACAGGTGTAGAAAATGCCAAATCATTTACATCACCCAAATGAGCATCAATCTACACATAGAAATAGATTTGTAATGAAAATGTTTCGAGAAAATGGTAAGGCCCAAAAGAAATGAAAAATGAAGTTGATTTTAGCGAAAGGGTAAAAATATCTTAAAGATACCTCTAATTGCTGTCGAGCATCACCTAAACCAAGATAAGCATATACTTGCACCATGTGTTTTGAATACGCAACACCTGTTTTAATGAAGTAAGGTTGTGAAATTTGAGAAACAAATGAAGTTTTTCAGCATCTATCCAACTTACCAAATAAAGAACCTTCAGGATTCCAAGTTATACGATTGACAGAAACAGACGGGTCCTTAACTAAATTTGCCTGTGTAGAGGTGAGACTGATTCAGATTTCGTGCCTGCTATTGCTTTCTTACAAATATAAAACATGGTATAGATGGTACGAACCTTGAACTTCATTGAGCATGAGGAAATATCCCAAACCTTGAAGTTCCTTGATAGCAACTTTTCGCCAGACGAAACATCCCATAGCCCTACATCTCCCGTTCCAGTTCCAACTGAAGCATTGAACAGTTAAATTCAATTAGTAAACTACAATACCAGACAAGGTTTATATATTCTGATGAAAAAATGAAGGGAACTTTAATATATCCTCATGTGAAAACCTAGAAGGAGAGTTTGTTGAACAGGATGAAAATCCATGCTTGTTGGAGAAGATCCTGCATTAAATATCCTCGCAACTGTCTTTGGCAAGTCAGCATCACTTGCAATGTTCTTCAAAGGACTCTTCGGCAAGTCATCCTGATGTGTTACAGCTGATGTTTCCTACAAAGTTAGATTAAAAGATAGAGTTAAAGGAGAAATCATACATGTTAACCGGAACTGGAAGAAATAAAATTGCATCGAGCTTACCTCATCGGAAGACAAATTTTGGAGTTCAACATTGGCGTCCTCTAAATTATCTGTATTCTCGGAAACTGAGAATCAGTAACAATGGCTTTCGCTCAGAAATGTGCACAATAATAACTTTGAGATGATACCGAAAGCTAAAACAATGCCAACCAAATTAATTACCTGCCGGGATATCAAAACTGAAAAGTCCACTGAAAATTTCAGAATTAGTCACGGTCGGTGAAGAGGATTTCAAGTTGGTAGAGGATTCCGGAGCAGACATTAACGAATCCTGAACAAAAAAAAGTACTTTGAGAGGGAATTAAAGGCGTATATCAAGGGATGAAAAATAAATCAAGTTCTGGATTCACCAGTGGATTGCTATTTCTTGGTGCTGATAAATTATCTTCAAGCGATAAACAAACATGATCCTCGAAAAGGGTGTTGATGACCGGTTCTGGCTGAGAGTGTCGACAATGTACATGCTGCCAATTTAGGCTGTCAAATCATATAAGATAGAAAGTATGTTAAGAAAACCCAATGCATATAAACAGAATACATATCTAATGGTAAGTATAAAGCGAAGGAAAGAAGAGAAGTCATTACGCTTGGTTTATAAGACGCCGTAACCTCTGACATTTGATGGTAGGAAACTCTAATTTGTCGAAGAAAACTGGGCTGGCCTCAATAACTTTCTTGAGATCAAGCATTACTTGCTTCCTTGCAGTCTCCGTATCTTCATATGCCGAGAGCGATTCATGTTCCCTGTTCAATTCACAAAGTAAAAACTGAAAAAGGCTCGTTTGAGCATGCTAAGTGCTGCTCAAATTAGCCTGTACTGGGAGTTCAGGGCTAAAGCAGTCATATGTCATACCTTATATCATTGAATGTTAAAAGCCGAGCCATTTCTGTGTAGAGCTCCTCATTTTCAGGAGCAAAAACTTTCAAATCCTTAATAAGTATGTCTAAAGCCTCAGCCCGATCGTTCCTTCAAAATTAAACAATGAGCAATAATGCAGAATTACAGCATTTCTAACTCTTAAATAAAAAAGAACAGCATTCTTACTTGTCCAAAGTCTCGAGAAATTTCTGCTTCCTGATCTCAAAATAAATCTTAGTCGAATATTTATCGTCTCCCAGCTTTGTGAAACCAGATAGATACTTCTCAGCCTCATCCCACTTCCCATTGAGTATCAGTTCTTCAAAGAAACTCATGTTAAAGTAAAACCCACTATTCTGCTCAAGCCTGCACATCAATGATGAAAAAAATAAATCAATTACAAACACTCAAAATGATAAAGCATCACATGTAAACAGAAATCAAAAACCGGAAAAGGTGATTTTACATTCGAGCGGCTGCTTGAAGTCCTTCCTCATTGAAGTACTGTAAAATTAAGAAGACGAGCTCTCTATTCAGAACAGTAGACATCTCCACAGCATCAAAACCGCAAATCCCCCAATTATGATATCTGGTACAGTACAATTGATAAATTTCAGCTAGGGTTTGTGATCAAAATCAACCAAATTCCAACAATCGAAGTCAAAACTAACGAAAAGCACACTGATTAACAGCATACAGTGACCAAAAAATCGCGAAATTCAGATTCATACTGACAAATAAAGAAACTCCAAGACTCCGCAACAATTAGAACCAACAGAGACAGATAAAATTTGGGGGCAAATACATTTCAATCGAAATACTGAAAGAGAAGAAATAAAAAAATCAGTGAAAATCAAAAGGCTCGCCTTATTAATGACTGATGAAATTGCAGTGATTCGGAGAAGACGATTAATTGACGAACTGTATCTCTCAATCTATCTGTCTATTCCTGTCGCTGCAGAGCCGGCGTTAAACTGTTCCGTGATTAGAGACGGTGGGGAGGGGAAAGGTATGGTGGTGATAAATACTACGTATCAGTATGACGACCTTTACAAGATGATAAGTGGGAGTTAGTAGAGGTATAAGTCGGTTGACTTATCGAAGAAATATGGGGTGCCTATATGAAAGTTATGGACAGCTAGCTGCCTAGCACAAAAAACACATGTGGGCCCTGACAAAAATAATAGACTTTACATGTGATGCGAGGTTGGTGGTTTGCTTAAAAATATTAAAGTTGTGTTTATTCATGTAGCTTAATAATTTAGGTGATTATTGTAGTCAAGT
>CATIWQ010127045.1:0-10294 GCA_949673415.1 Euphorbia schlechtendalii | reverse complement strand
CCTAACTTGAGGTTTTCCTGTTTTTGTTTCTAAAAGAATTTTGATGCTCTATGTTTGGAATTAACTTTAATTCGAGTGTGAAATTAGTTCTTGCTGTACACTCTTGCAATCTAAGGGTAAGAAGATTCTGTTGTCAAATTTTCTATTAGATTGGGGACTCCTCATAATTAAAAGTGATGTAAGTTCTCTATCTATGACTGTGTTAGGCTTTGACTCGTGTTGATTTAGTAAATTGAGGTGATTGTGTAGCTAATCTTACGCTTGATTGCATGATGTGTTTGGTGATTTGTCTTTTAATGAGATATTTCTGACATACCATTATCCATTTCCAAGTTGAATCAACTTAAGATTCTGTAAGTCCATTTCATTTGGAATTTGTATCTCAATGTATCTTATGATTTTAAACGTTGATTGTATTGTAATATTGAGTGGCATGATTTCATGATTTTGAAGAATAATCAATTTATTGGGCCAATTCGTTATACAATTTCACATATTCCGGACATGAAAGTTTTGTAAGATTTTACTTCATCACAATTTCTTTATATTGTTCTTTAATACCCTGCATTATCAATTTTCAAACTGTGTTTCAGAGATCTAGCGAAGAATAAACTCTAGGGATATACCTAGACTAATATCCTGGAATGAAGTATTGCGATCTGTATATATAAACATATTTTAATGTGATATAAATCATCTTTCCAGTTTGTATATTTTCTGATTCAACACACTCCTGCTTCATATGTTTTCATGAAATAGACTTGAGCACCTTTTTCTTCTTATCATGGTTTCTAGTGGTACAATTTGGTGGTTTCACTCTCGTCAGATATGAGCCAGCTGACTAGGTCGTGGTATTTTTAGTTGTCGGATCTAAAATCTATCTCTGTAAGAGGATGCTCTATATCTTAGCAATAGTATTTTGCCATGTTTGCCTCTGTGACATCTACTGGCCTACTGCAGTGATGTGAGAAACAACAACTTGAGTGGTAGTATTACACAGTATTCAGGTTTATTTCTTTTTTGTAATTCTGTAGCTGTTGATATGTTTGTTTTCTGATTCTCCAGTCTATTTTGCAGATCTATGTAATTGATCATCTTCTTCCTTGCTTTGTTTGTATTCTTTCCTTATGTGCCCTGGTTTTCTTTGGACAATGAATTATTTTTTGAATATGTTATAATGGCAGACTTTTCTTGGTCTGTCAAGGAGGTAATCCTATTTTCTGTTCCATCTCATGTAATTGATTCGATACTGCTTTTTCACTCTGTAATTTTTATATTTGCTTTTTTAAATCCAAAACTTAATCTACCCCCATCCATTACATGAGAGTTCTATGTTTCTTTATAAAAATGGTTGATCTTCTTGCTTGTAAACTAAGGTTCTACTACCCATTCTATTGGCTTAACATGGTAATATCATAGTGAGTACCCGACTTATGGAGCAGTTTTTGAGTTTTTATTCCGACTCTTGGCCTGTACAGACCTGTGTTTAAATTGTTTTTGCATGACTTTATTGTCCTTATCTCTTTGGTTATAATAAAGTATTTTATTCTGCATTTGTATTTTTATTTATCTTGATTCTGCCACCAATAAGATAGGTTTCCCAGTAGTTTAAATCTCAGGTCATTCTCGTAATTTGTCATGATTTTTCTTTGAATTAGTTTTATTCAATTGGAATTAAATTAGTTCTATTTAATTTGAAGCATGCAATGATAAGGAGGGGTTTTATGATTGTCTATTGGTTGATGATTTCAAATTCTTATAACATGTCAAATAGATGCTTTAAGCAATTGTAAGTTGATTCTCAAATTAAATAAATCTTACCCTTTCTTCAAAACCTTGTTCTTGAACAAGGTGAGATTGAGAACCTTTAAAAAACTCTTACATCCTCCAAAAGTGGAGTTTGAGTTACTGTTCCGGTCAATAACAACTTCAAAAGTGTGATGCACAATTGTAAAAATACTGGAGTATTGAACAATTGGGACCAATTGGGTTCATCTCTCGTATTTATGTAATCTAAAATTGAATAATTACTTTAGGTACAAGAACATTTGGAATGATTATATGAAGACAATGCTGCTGGAAAAAAAGAGTTGAAATATCCTGAACTGATTACTGATTATTACAAACCTTTCATGCCGCCTTTCTGATGTTATTATTGCTCCTCTGTTTGCCCTGGTTAATGATTTTAAATTTTCAAATCATACTTTCACGGCCTAAAATTAGGCATTTAGGTTTCACCTGTGTTGACTTGTTCAAAATATTGAGAATTTGCAGGCTCTGGGATCTGCAGTATTACTTAGAAAACTCAACCATAAATGGTATCTATCAGGAGAGCTGACGAGCTTTACATTTTTTTTGCTGATTTAATTGGTAAGATCTGCAGTTTCTCAGTTTGCTATTTTTTGTAATTTGGACTCTTGGTAGAAATAATTGTTGCATCATTTTTTATGTTGGGTTAAAATCTGTTTAAGCTATGGACTTTTATAAGCTTTTTAACTGAAATAAACATATGTTGATCTAAAAACCAAGATGGTATCTATCAAGAGAGCTGATGAGCTTACGAGTAGGTTTAGTATTTTGCATTTTTTTGCTGATTTAATTGGTAAGATCTGCATTTTCTGAGTTTGCAATTTTTTGTGATTTGGACTCTTGGTAGAAATAATTATTGCATCATTTTTTATGTTGGGTTAGTTATAAATATGATTAAATCTGTTTAAGCTATGGACTTTTATAAACTTTTTAACTAAAATAAACATAAAGTTGATATAAAAACCAAGTATTGAAAGGAGAAAGAAGAGATAATGATTGGTAGAATAACAGATGCAAAACCAAGTATTGAAAGGAGAGATAATAATTGGTAGAATAGTGGATGAAAATTAACTTTATGTTAAGGAAACCATCCATATATTTGTAGTTTTCTGTCGAGATAGGGTGTACAAATGGTATGTGTTCTTTATGGTGTTTACTATTTAGTTACTACTTGTTTCCTATTTAAGGCTGGAAGTCTTCTAATGTCTCTTATTTATGGTGTTTTCTTTTTCTTTCATCACTTTGCTTTTCAGCTCAACCTGTGTTTAACTTCATATCATATTCAATTTGCAGGGTGTTGGCCATTTTTAGAAAAAATTAGTATGTCGATAGGATTACATATGGGGAGTTTTTCTTATGCCGATGCATGATTTTGTAACCTATGATAATTCACTGCTGTTTTCGTCTAATTTGAAGTTGGTATCCATCTTTTGTCCAAGCTTTTAATCTTGTAAAAAATGTTTCAATTGCAATGTTCAGTCAATCATTTAGATTGATCTTTTTTCAGTTTTTAGAGACTTTAAGAAATTTTGCAACTAATTAGGTTTTAGCAAATTTTGTGGAAGCGTTTTTCAGGAACTGACCTGAAATTTTGAATTAGCATTTGTAAAAGAGAAGAGGGAAGAGAAATGCTTGTATATTCATTGATTGAATATCTCGGCTACAAATGTTGTTCTTATACTAAATCAAACTGTAACAGATCCAATACAGCTGGACTACAAGAAGAAATAGAATAACTGCCTAATTATCTCCTATTCGATCTTGTATCCTTCTAGAGCTAGAGACTATACTCAGTTACAATGCAAACAAGTACAAAATATAAAGCCCATTACACTTGTAACTGGAATCAACAAACTGACTTGAACTCTTGACTCTTTGTAAGGTCATGACAGCGTTGAATTAGAAAGATGAGTTCCTTTTTTCTTTTCCTAATGCTTTTTCCTTCTTATCCTGTTATCCATTGTATACTTCCATTAACAATGAAGAATTTTGCAGCTATTTAGGCTAAAGCAAATTATGCGGAAGCATTGACTTAGAAAAACGAGTTCTATTTTTGCTTTCCAATGCTTTTTCTTTCTTACCCCGTTATCCATTTGCGAAAATGTTTGAATCTGGACTGCTCTTACATTTACAGGTTTGCATTGAGAATCTCTGCAGAAAAAGAGGTTGAAATTCGAGAACCTCCGGTTTCGAAGGCCTTTGATGAACAGTGACACCCTACGAAGGTTTTTCTTTTCTAGTTTTTCCTCTGTATATGAAGCTGTTTCATATAGTTTATTGATATTGTGTGTCACTTGACGAAAAACCTTATTTGTGATTTGATAAAAAGTTTAAAATGGGTAATTAAGGGTATTAATTTAAGAGATAAGTTAACATTTTAAAATCAAATAAGTAAAAGTTAGATAAAAAGTAGGAGGTAATGTAGGTGGTGGTAGTCCTGAGGGGTAGGTAAGTGTTCAAGTTATTGAACAGCATTTTTCAAGTCAAGCAGAGAACTTAAAAGATGTAATGCCTTGGTAATTATTATCTATCAATTTGTGACAACTTCATCCTGGAACTGCATGTCTTGTATTTCATGCGACTTATAATTAGTGATTCTTATAGCTTTGAAGATAGTTTTTTTTACTGTTTACAGGTTGGAAGTGCAGAATCTTATGACATTATTATAAGTAATGCTGGATTTTGTGTTGAAATCGAGGTATTGTTGTACGTTAAGTCACTTTTATTTGTTTATAAGGGGTTTAAACTTTAGACTGCAAATTCATAGTTAAATATGAAACAAGAAGGTTGAATTTTAGACTGCACTAAAGCATTTACTTTTACTTTCAGGAAAGATATCGGAATTGTTGGAGATACCAGGCACATTAGCAGAAAGTGTCAATGGATGCATCTACAAATGAGGTAATTTTGTTTAAATGTGTTTAAAACCCCTTAAACATTTTGTAGGATTTAACTTTTTCTACTTTCTGGTGGCATAGGTTGTAAACCTTGTTGAGGCGACTGTTTCAGTGCTTGGGAAGTTCAAAGAGTCCTTTTAGAGAGTCCAAACAGATGTTTCAGTTCGCTAAGTTTGAAAAGTCCAAAGAGCGCAGACTATCTTTTAGCAATTGTGAGTTGATTCTCATATTTTGCAAATACATTCATTTGCTCGCGGTAAGTAATTCATTTGACAAATAATTTGTACAAATAAACATACAATGAACTTCATTCATTATCATCCTTAACGGGGCATTTACAATTGAAAAAGAACATAACTTAATCAATCATGCCTAAAGGGTCGTAAGGATTATGGGAAACAGGAAAGAATGTACATAAGTTGATACTCATAGTTCCAATATTTTTTTGTGGGAAGAGGAGGATTCAGCAGAACTCAAGGGGATTGATTGAGCTCAATCCATTTCTAAATTTGTATTTCTTTTCCCTCAACTTTGATAAACAGAACTGTTATTTTCTTTCTCTTTTATTTCTTTCTATAATTAGTTCTCTCATTGTTACTCTTGAAGTTTGAAAGATAAATATTTGCCAATTTTGTTTGAAGTTTGAAAGTAACTGTAGTTTTTTATTTGGTTTAGAATTGTATATCTTAAAGTTGTTGTTCTTTGAATATATTTTTTAGAATATTTAGTTGGATTATGTTAAATTGTATGTTTACTTTCGCCACCTTTTAAGCATATATAATTTAAACAATTGAAAAGATGATATTAACTTAAAATTCTAATGTCTTTCCTGTGTTTCAGGTTTCCAGCCTGTGAAAAGTCATGTGACTATATATGGTGGCATTCATGGACAATTTCGTGATCTTGCAGAACTTTTCGAATATGAGGGAGGTATTAATTTGATTCATTATTGACCATGAAATTGCATACTTCTGTTTCAGTTCTATGTGGTTGCACTATTTTGCGAAAATGTTTGGAATTTTTTTTTAAAGGAGACCTGAGGTTCTGGCCTTTAAATAAGATGATGTGGCATGGAAATCTAAAATTTGAAAATCTCAGTTATTTTTTAACTTCATCTTCCCAAATCATAAGCCCTATATCAATCCTTCTCATTTCATCTATCAATTTTCATCTCTTCAAACAAATTCAATCAATCTAATTTGCTTATTGATTCTCATCCAGTCCTTAATCTCCCATTTCTTTTTGTACATCTTGCCCGATATCATTATCCATTTCTACAGCTGTTAGAATAGAGTATAGATGGTGGGAACTAAGTCAATTGGCATGGTCAAGAGCTGTCAAATGGGTTGGAATCGCTAAACTCGCCGCCATTTATGGGGTCTCTGTTGTCTCATATTATATTTAATTTGCAGGTGTTGACTATTTAAAGAAAATTTAGTGCGCTGATGGGATTACATACGGGGAGTTGTTCTTTTGAAGATATGTTATTTTGTCAGCCTTCGATAATTCAATGTTGTTTTTCGTTTAAATTCAAGATGGTATCCACCTTTTGTCTAAGCTTTTTATCTCGTCAAACAAATTTCAGTTGCAATGTTCAGTTATTTATTTAGATTGATCTTTTGTTATTTTGTAGGACTTGAAGCCAGGGTATCAATTTAAAAGATAAGTCTAATACCCAGAAAAATGTCGATTCTGTAGCAGTGATTTCAAATATGATTTCACCTAGGAACTAGAAGATATGATATATTGAAAGACTTAAAACTGGGAGGAGAACATATGATCTTTCTAGCTTGAAGATTTCAAGGTATGCTAGAATACCACGCTTCATGTTTGTTGGTACTCTCTGAATTTCCAATAAGATTCTGGTAACTTATTTTTCAAACGACTAAATATCTCTCTACACAGGAATATGGGAGTAAGCAAAACTCACTCTGACGAGGAAAGAAAACTTCAACAACTGTCTGTTTTTTTACTTCCGAGCTCTTTTTATTTTAAATTCATGTTATAACTCTGTTCTTGACAATTCTTTTTCCATTTGATTCTTATTCTTTTTGAGGAACATACGAAGGATATCTTCTAGAGCCAGCGTACGTTTGGATTCTCTTTGTATTTTGCTTTGATCAAGTGAGTATTCAGATTTTTCTTTCTCTGTTTTTTTTATAAGGCTAGTTTCTTCAAATTAACTTGAATCTAAAAATCTATCAATTAGAAATATATTCTTATAACTATTAGAAACAACCTTTTAACTCCTAACTTGAGGTTTCCTGTTTTTGTTTCCAAAATAATTTCGCTGCTCTATGTTTGGAATTGACTTTAATTTGAGTCTGAAATTAGTTCTTGCTGTACACTCTAGCATTCTAAGGGTAAACAGACTCTGTGGTCAAATTTTCAATTAGATTGTGGGGACTCATCATTAAAAGTGATGTAAGTTCTCTATCTATAACTGTGTAAGGATTTGACTTGTGTTGTTTTAGTAAAATAAGGTGATTGTGTAGATAATCTAACATTTGATTGCACGATTTTCCAATAGAATGGCAAATCCATTAGCTGTTGCAAATATTGCTGCTGGTAATAAACCTGTGTTGGTGTCAATGGAAAGTGAAGAGAATACTTGCATTCAGAGTGGAAATGATGAAACTGAGTCTCCTGAACATTAAATGTCTCCTTGGGGAAGTTCAGTACATCAACTAGAATCAGATACAAATACTAAAAAAGAAACTGAAAGTAATCCTGAGCCTGCAGTGGTTTCAACAAACGCAGACACAGTTATTGAAACTAAAGGACATCTTTAGAGTAAACAGATGAAGAAGAGTTATCGAGAAGATTGCTGATGCTAAGCAAATCTGGAAAGGTTAGTGTGTGTATACGCTAATCTAATATAAATCATCTTTCCAGTTAGTATATTTTCTGATTCAACACACTCCTACTTCATATGTTTTTATGAAGTAGACCTGAGCACCTTTTTTTCCCTATCCTGGTTTCTAGTGGTACAATTTGGTGGTTTCAACAAGGATTGTTGGTGACACAAGACGATGAAACCTTAAATATTTCAAGCATTCTTCTATACGAAAGGCAAGTTACATTTGTATGTTTCATTATTTTCTTATTAAGAATTAATTTTGACTGAAATTACTATGAAGGGACTGTTTCATTAGGAGAATGGAGTGATGCATCAAGATTGAGTTTACAAATAGAAAAAATAGAGTAATCACCAAATGCTGGAAGCGTAGAATACAGGTATGTCTTTGGCTATCTTTTGTTTATCATTTAATTCTTTGTTGGTGGGAGGGGTGTTAAATTGAATGCCAGTAGTATTCAAGCAACTAATCTTGAATTTATATGATGTGTAAATATGATATATCTTATCCTTGCATAGAGCTTATAAATCCATTACTCATAAAATTCTTTCAAGTTTAACAAAAATATAACTGATTATCATTTTGACTTTGTATATATTGCTTATAAATCCATTTGTGTTTTTCTTTTGTTGCAAATTTTAAGTTTCAATAGTCTTTGTTCGTTATATTGCAGTATTATTTGTAGTTCTAGCTCCTATCAATTCAAATTTTTTTTTTTTTTTGAAGACATTCAGATTTATGATGACAGAATATCCATTGTTTAGACTTAAAGCTTATGATAATCCCTTTATGATGTCTACTATTCTTATTTATCCCAACATTCTAGAATAATGAAGTTTTGAACGTTATGTTTTTCCAGCATGACCATTGTATATTTTCGATTGGACTTAATGTTTCTTGTTGCAGATGGGCAACATGCTCAAGAAGAAACTCGAGGCCAAAGAACTACTGGTTTGGGCTACTGCGTATAGTATTTTTTACTAATGCACAAATATCCTTCCATTGTATATTTATTGTTGTTCTATTTTTTCTCCCATCACAACTAATTCAAAGGATCAATATATTTGCTGTTCAGCTGGTTTCTAGTTGCACCTGATCCGGAATATGAAACGGTAAGAACAACAAAAGGTAAATCCTCTACGTTTACTTTTTTGTATTATTATTAAGCACTTTCCTCTTTTTTAATTAAATTTTTTTACACTTAACGTGAATGCAAAAATCACGTAGTGTCTACTGGTTCTCCTCTTTCCTGGTATTGTTTGGAATATAGCATATCTGAGTTTTTTTGTTGTTGCACTGTATTTCGTAGTTGTTACTATAACATTATTGATGAAACTATCTACCAAAATTTGTTAATGGTACGAGCATTACTTAGACCAATTGATTCTTTTTCTGATGACATAAACTTGACCAATTCAGGTTTTTTAAGTAATCTGTCCGGTCTCCACGCTGAATTTTTTCGTAGTCTCTTTTAAATGCATTCCTTTTCTTCTATTTCTGCGTGCAGCGGTAACATGTCTTATGGCATTCGTAACACTCCTTTATCTACTGCCGAGGTAAATCTAAAGCTATAATGCATGTAATTGTCATTTTTGAAGTGTTAGATGTTGATACAAACAATATGGCACAAAAAAAAATCCCCTTCCTCTGTATTCATAAACTGCATCTAGATTCTTCCTGTTCGTTAGATTTGCAAAAGATTGTTTTTACATGATATAGATTGCGATACAGAACACTAATATGAAATTTGTTGCAACAATTGATATTATTTGCAAAGGAGAAGCAACAGTGTGAAGTTACAATATTCTGTTGTTTTGATGATTTTGCTTGGTTCATCAATATTTTTCTTCTCCATTTTTGAGGGCTAGTTCTCTTTTATATTTATAATATTGGAACAGATAGTATAAATTGTTTTTGTTTGTATATTAAAAAGATGAGCTAATGTTGATTTTAGAACTTTTTTGTGCATTCATATAGCTGAAGATGATAGGTATTTCTTATTCCTGTTCCATATACATTTACAGGTTGAAAGTGCGGAATCTTATGACATTATAATGAGGAATGCTGGAATTTGTGATAAATCTAGGTATTGATGTACACTGAATCTCTTTTTTTCTTTAAAACGGGTTTTAACTTTAGATTACGAAATTCATAGTTAAATTCGAAATAAGGTGAATTTTACTCTGCACTTAAAGCATTTACTTCTATTTTCAGGAAAAAAAAATCAAAATTTATGGAGAAATATGGCTTATTAGCATGAAGTGTCAATGGACGCATCAATGAATGAGGTAACTTTGATTAAAATGACTGTTCTAGTGCTTGGGAAGCTCAAAGTGTCCTTTTAGAGCTTCCAAAAGATCATTTAGCAATGGTAGGTCGATTCTCATATTTGGATTATGCTTCATTTGCTCATCGTAAGTACTTATCTGTTTAGAAATTGTAAGCTGATTCTCAAATTTGAGAAGTCTTACCCTTTCTTCAAAACCTTGCTCTTGAACAAGGTGAAATTGAGAACCTTACTTTAAAAAACTGTCTTACATCCTCAAAAGCGGAGTTTGAGTTACAGTTCTGGTCAATAACAACTTTAATAGTGTGATGCTCAAATTGTAAAAATACTGGAGTATTGAACAATTGGGACCAATTGGGTTCATCTCTGCTGCAACATTAAAATTTTAAAGCTATAGTTGGGAGGCTGCTATATCTATATATAGAAGTAAGTAGTAGTGAGTG
>CATIWQ010126986.1:0-28312 GCA_949673415.1 Euphorbia schlechtendalii | reverse complement strand
AATTTGCATGCAATATATTATGCAAGTCATACTTTGTCTTCTGCACAATGCAATTACACAACCACTGAGAAAGAGATGTTAGCAGTCGTATATGCTTATGACAAGTTTAGATCATATTTGATAGGGTCTAAAGTAATAGTTTACACTAATCATTTTACTTTAATATATTTGCTTGCTAAGAAAGATGCCGAACCTAGATTAATTAGGTGGATCCTTCTTCTATAAGAATTGTACTTAGAAATCAAGGATAAGAAAGGAAGAGATAATATAGTAGCTGATCACTTATCTCGTCTAGAAGATGATAAGGGACCTATAGGTGAAACTGGTGACATTAATGAGTTCTTTTTAGATGAAAATCTAATGTTTGTTAAACATACTGTTAGTCCATGGTATGCTGATTATGCAAACTATTTGGTTACAAATACTCTACCCTCTGAATTAGATTCTAATGGTAAGAAGAAATTTCTTAAGTATATTAGATCATTTTTGTGGGATGACCCTTATTTGTTTAAAATATGTGCCGATAATATTATTCGCAGATGTATAGATGATAATAACTTTTACTCATTTGTAAGCCATTGACATGATAGCATTTATGGAGGACATTTAGGACCAGCAAAAACCGTAGCTAAAGTTTTAGAAAGTGGATTTTATTGGCCAACATTATTCAAGGATGCTAAAGATTTTGTTCAGAATTGTGATAATTGTAAAAGAATAGGAAATATAATTCGAAGAGATGAGATGCCATTGAAAAACATCCATGAAGTAGAGCTTTTCGATGTTTGGGGTATAGATTTCATGGGACCATTTCCTACATCTAACAATAATAATTAAATTCTAGTTACAGTTGATTATGTCTGAAAATGGGTTGAGGCTAGCGCATATAGTAAGAATGATGCTACAGTAGTTGCTAAGTTTCTTAAGCAATTATTTAGTAGATTTGGAGTACCCAGGACCATTATTAGTGATGGAGGATCACATTTCATCAATAAGACTTTTGAAAGCTTGATGCAAAAATATGGAGTAAATCATTGGATAGCTAGCCCATATCACCCTCAAACTAGTGGTCAAGTAGAAATTTCTAATCGAGAAATTAAGTGGATTCTTGAAAAGACTGTCTCAAATTCTAGGAAAGATTGGTCTACTAAGTTAAACGGTGCATTATGGGCTTATAGGACAGCTTTCAAGACACCTATTGGTATGACTCCCTATAAGTTCGTTTACGGAAAGGCTTGTCATTTACTAGTAGAATTAGAGCATAAAGCTTTATGGGCTTTGAAGATTTTGAATATGGATTTAAACAAAGCCGGTGATAGAAAAAAGTTGGATTTAAATGCACTAGAAGAACTACATTTGTCATATGAAAATGCAAAAATCTACAAAGAGAAGATAAAACGGTGGTATGATGCAAAAATACGGGAAAAGAAGTTTAAAGTTAGGGATAGAGTTCTATTATATAATTCCAGACTTCGTTTATTCCCTAGAAAAATCAAATCTCGTTGGAAAGGACCATATGAAGTTATTCAAGTATTTGGTAATGGAGCTTTGGAATTGAAATCCGAATATGGAGAAACATTCCGAGCCAATGGTCAACGATGCAAACCTTATCTTGAAAATAAATTTGAACACCAAGATGTCGATGTTCAATTACTATCTTTACCATGAATTCTCAAGGTACTATAGTAAATATTTATTGTTTATATTTAACAATTTGTGTTTGTGTTTTTGTTTTTTAAGTTCTTATAGGTGCAAGTCTAAAAATTGAAGAAATTTGAAGGATAAAGAGGTTCGCGACCGTGACATATCTCACGCTCGTGATCATTGGAGATAGAAGTTTCTGTTTCTTATGTAAGGAGAGTCACAATCATGACTGGCCTTCATGATCACGACACTGCAGAATTATAACCGTTACAGCTCGCGAACTGACACATGACAGATGGCTTAAACTGCCATTAACGGCTAGTTTTGACCCTAAACGGCTATAATCCAATTAATGACCAATTAGAGACCAAATATACCTTTATAAATAGGTCCAAGTTGAACCCTAAACACCATACCTTCTAAGAGCCTCCAAAATTTCTGACATTTCTAATCTTCTACATTCAAGTATCTAAACCTTTTTCAATCCTTTATCTTCAAACCAACATGACTCATGTGAAAAGAGTAGCACAAAAGAGAAGTACACAATCGATTCAAGAAGAATTCGATTTTCCATTCCCGTTAAGGATGAGAGAAGAAGGCAAGAGATTTCAAAAACTAAGTAATTGGATATCACCGGGATGATATTCCTCGATCTAGTTTTCTTATAAACTCTTAATCTCTAACAAGATATGGAGACATACCTTTTAGTTCTTAGTCTTTCAAAATTTGTGGATATGCGATTCCCACAAAATCGAGATTGGATTCTCGAATGTTTGGTGACATTCGATTATGAAGATTCAAGGAAGAGGGTGATTCTATTTTGGAATCAAGGACAGCAATACATCGTCACAGGAGAGATGATGAGTGATTGGTTCGATTTCGAGATTGCCAATTCAGCAAGCATGACGGACTCATTTCAACCTAACCAAGTTTGGGCAAATTTGTTAGGTAAGAGAATCTTCGATCCCAAGAATTATCCTAACAAACTTGTTAAGGATGAAGGTATTCTCCTTCTCCACAAATACCTTTCCACTTCGGTATTTTGTCGAGTCGAGAATAATAAAGTTCAAAAGAAGGACTTGTTTGTTCTTTCTTGCACTATGATGAAGAAAAAAGTGGAATTTGTGGATATAATTTGGGATATGATGAAGAAGAACTCAATGAGCATGAGGAGTAAAATTGGAGCGGCCGAGATTATCACCGCCATAGTCTTGGGAGAAAGAGGTGAACTCCCCTATGTTCAACAACTGGGTGAGTATTTTCGATATGTGGATGGAAATTATTTGAAGAACACCAGATTACTCCAAGAGCACGATGGTGTTTATTTTTTATATTCCTACTCCAACCACACCAAGAAGCTCAACTTAACTCAAGAAGATTCTTCCGTCGGACCATCAAATCCATCCTTGAACCGTCACAAAGGAAAAGAACCGATGAATGAAGTTGAAGAAGAAAATGAAGATGAAGAAGCTCCGGAAGATTGGAAAGCTACCATGCAACTTAAGTTGGATAATTGCCAAGCAGAACTTAGAGTCATGAAGAGAGACATGAAGATTCTAAAGAAAAGTAATAAATCGATGCTTCGAAAATTACTTTCATTCTTTAGAAAGAAAAATTATCAATTCACTCCTAGTCCACCGGATTCTCCTTCACAATAAACAGGTTTTATCTTTCCTTAGCTTTATTTTCAATCACATTGAAGACATGCAATCTTTCACCAATGGATGTGACTCTTCGTTTCGATAGACGCAAACCTTCAAACTCTATAAATAGGGCTCCAAATCCTCAACAATTTCGTGCATATTTGTGTGGTGGATAGTGTGGAACACTAGAGAGGAAAGCATTAGAGTGCAAATATAGTGTGTGTATAGTTAGATTTACTACGTTCTTAAGTGTTAGCGAGAAAATGTTTAAGTGATTTGAAGCCTTGTTTTGATCACTAGATTTCTCTACATTCTCGAGTGATTGTTGTATAAGTGTACTTGCAAATCACTTTTCAATAAAAGTTTTCATTCTTCAATATTCATTTGTTCGATATTGTAAAGAATAGTATCCTAGCGGAGGTTGTGTACGGGCCGAGACAGAATTCAAAGCAGACGCAGGAATTGCGAGAATTGACGACTCCCATTAAAGAGTGGATACGGTTTGATAAACTTTAGCTTTCACTTGCATACCTTAAAACTTTGCTTTTCTTTCTACTTATACTTTCTATTTCGAAGTTTATGATATGTATATGTGTCATAATGCGTATTTCATGCTAAGTCTTTTATGTTAATCAAGTTATATGCGTTGGCGTTAATTTTAAGTGTAGTTTCAGGGTTAACAATATCGTGTATAATCACTGGATCTATGACATAACGCTGTTTAGTGAGCCAACATTTTTGGAATGGTAACTTGCTAAATGTGGCTATGTGAGAGTGACACGTACTAAGCATAGTATTGATGTTGTCCAGGTTTATATAAGAGTCTTATCTCGTTTGCGCTATGTTTAGAAAACTTATTTCATGTGTTGCTCTGCGGTGAATTATTGAACATCTGAGTGTGTTGAACTGGTTTGTTAGATTAATCTAGTATGTCGTAACATCTTTGTTGATCTTGCATATTTTCTCTACTATACTTGTTCGTAGTGAAAAATCTATTTATTTAGAGTCTCTAATCTATCACTTCTATATTTACTCAACTTTTCGTTCTAATCTTCCTATCCATAAAAATCTCTAATCTATTTTTATTTTATTTTACTTTGTTTCTTCCCTAGTTTATCTTTAGACCTGGTTCCTTCCCTGTGGGTTCTATATCTTTTAAAACTACATAGCAACTGTATACTTGCAGTTATCATCATTTTTCTATGTGATAAGAGGTATTGACAACACCTACAGTTATTTGTGAACAAGTTTTCGGCACAGTTATTAGGCAATAGTTCATGAGATTTTGGAACCATTATTGATTAAACTTATCAGTAGAAAAGTGGCAAACAGCCACGATTGGAGAAATGCGGACCAGGCGATGAGCAGACCCCCCTTTCGATACACAAGTAGAAGATTAGATTGTGCGTTTGGGATTTGTGACATGATTCGTGATGTGAAAAATGTGTAAGATGTTTAATGTTATGGCTGCATTCACAAGGGATTAGCATGCCATGATGTGAAATAAATAATATGCTTATCAATCCATTTGAAATAAACAGGTTAGTCATTAGGTAAAAATGAAAACAGGTGGAAATGAAAATTCAACACCGGGTTGGATTAGAGTTTTGTACAATTACTTCAGGTAAGTAGTGCGACATACCCTTATGAAATGAAAACAACTACCATATGTAGCTATCTAATTTACAATTTGGTTATTTCAACCAATTAGGGTGAAGTTTTGGATGGCCTTTTGGTCATCGCTATTTGAGGGTATGTGGTGATGCATGAATCATTGCCCCGTGTGGGTGAATGGTTCGGGTATTAGGCATATACCCTATAGAATTGGTAATGTCAGTTTTTTTTAAATAAGTTTGCCCCGTGTGGGTTTAGGTTTGGATGTCAGCAGGGACATCAAGTGATGTGGGAAAAAAATGTGATTTGGGTAGGTAAGTGCCCTGCTTGGGCTATGCGGTATGTGTGATTGCCCCGTGTGGGCTATGAGTTGGACATCGAGCAGGCATCTCAAAGATGATGTTTAGGATATGTTATTTCCCCTTGTGAGCTAAGTGTCGAATGTCAAGTGGACATCACACAGTAAAGGAAAGGTATGTTCGCCCTGTACCGGCTAAGAGTCGGATGTTAAGTGAACATCTCGTTGGGAAGGGGTTAGTGATGTTTCATGATTCTAAGTGTATGTGACACGGATTGGGTATCATGATGATGAGAAGATGTTATGTTACATTGTTTTAACATTATAAGTGTGTGCGTTCAAGTGTATGCAGTAAGATTCGTGGTTAACATGACATTTGTACAATAACAAGTAAGTAGCACATAACTTGCAATGTCCAAACTTCCAACCATGCAACTCTCAGGCGTGGGGTTTTTGGCTAGTCTCTATCCTAAGTTTGGTTCATCTTAATACCACAAGGATACTAAGTAGCGCACCTGCAAGAAAATATAATGCATGGTCGTTTGTTGGGTAACACCCTAGGGAAATTGCCCATGGTTTATTTACATGAGGTTTGTAAATGGGTTGTTGATGTAGAAGGTTCTTGTTGCACTAAAATACACTCAAAGCCTCTCCCCATATAAGTTCTAATGAGGGAGGTAGATGTAATATGGCAACAAGTGCTCCACTCACTCAAATACTATCTTTTCCCAAGGAGGCAAATTAGTACAAGAGAAAGCTTTGCGGTAATAGGGTAGAGTCAAACCCGAATCCACCGTCTCTTAGAGTAGAGTCACCACCCTGATTAGCTCTTCCAAGAATTAAAGTCTTGTGAGGCTTAACGTCGAGGGGGCATTCAACTAAGATACAGAGATTCGTGTTCGGGATAAGTTGCTTATTTCTTATTGGATCACATCATATTACATCTATAGAAAACCGTATTTCTTAATTGTGCATAATCGCCCTTATGTCATTTTTGAGTTATTATGCATGATTCACATATGTACGGAAAGTAGTAAATCCATACACAAAGTAGTAAATAAATGCAAAAAAGTAAAGATTAAAGTTTACATAATCTTGGGGGATGCAACCACTCGCCAAATATATTAATTACATAAAAATAATATTTGCAATGCCCGAAGGAAAATAAAATCCTAGCCATACATCTAACTTGCATCCACAAAGGTTAGCATGAGATATGGCACAATATTTGCACATATGTTCAATTTGATTTTGAGAAGTCCCGTGTGTCCTAATTAAAACATCGATGATTTAAAGTATTTATTTAGATATAAATAAATTTATTTTATTTACAAGTATGTTGATCATTTTTTATTTAGTGAAAATAACCGCATGGTAAAGTGTGAGGCCTGTTATCCGGGAATAATTTGTATTCCCTTCCTGGGGGTATTCTAACATGAATTTCCATTAATAAAGAAATTATAGATGAAGAAATAAAATTAAAACATAAGAATAATAATATAAATTTCTAGGTCCATAGATAAAATCAAAAGAAGAAGCAACAAACGATGTCAGCAATTCTAGGAACTCAGAGGCTTACCCTTTCGGCGTGAATATACTTCAGCGTATCCGTATGATCCCTAGGAGCATTCCTCGTTCATTTTTCAGTCGTGTTTTATGTGGAAAATAAATGTTTATTTATCCAAGAGATAATCAGACTCGGGCACTAAATTTGTTCTAGGCCCGAGAATATCTAAGGATTTTTGTGGAAAAAGATGGAAGAAAAATGATTTGAAAATAATAAAATTCGAAATCCAAACATGTTTTGGATTCAAATATAATCAAAGAAACCTTAAAAGAAATGTAGAAAAAGTCAGAATTATTTCTGTAGAAAAATATTATTTTTTTTGTAAAAATTTCTCCATCGTCAAGAAAAAACTATTTTTTTTGTGAATTTTTTTCCGTGAAAATCAGACTTTTTTTGAAGATTTTCCCCCCTCAATACTGAAATTCTACGAATATTTAGAAGCGAAAAAAACATGAAAAATCTAAGGCGAGGCTCATCGGAATCTAGCGAGCCTTGCCAGATTCCGACAAGCCTTGTTAGATTCTAGAGGAATCTAGCGAGCCTCGCTAGAAATTCCGGCGAGGCTCGCTGGATTCCCGACAGCGATTCACAATCTTTGATTATTTATATTTTTTAATTTTTCTAAAATATAAATAAATAAATTATTACCAGAATAAAATATTTTAAGTCTTAAAAAAATAATTTAAGTCCTTAAAATAAATTGGCGACAAGGATCATTCCCATTCGGAGATTTCCGGGTAATCGAAAATCGTGTGATTCGAGGATAAAAATCCTGAAAAGCTGTCATCATTAAACATGTGAGTTGGTACAAAATCCCATGCTCACAATGGTATAAAGTCAAGTTGTCTCGAAGTTATGCGTGATAATAAGACCTCAATTGACCTATCCAAAAATCCTGTTCAGCATGGCAGGATGAAGCATGTCAACATTAGACATCATTGCATTAGGGATTATGTGTTACAAGGAGATATCAAGCTTGATTATATTTCTTCTGAGGAACAGCGCACTGACATTTTCACCAAGCCATTACCAAAGGAGCAATTCTGTGTTCTGAGGCAGTTAATTGGTATGGCTAATCCACGTTGAAAAAGAAGGAAGTTGAAATTCTCAAAATTTTTGCTAAGTGTGGAAGATCAAGCTTTGAGAAGACACGTGGATAACACCATTAGTATTCTAATATAACGGCGTGAGGAAATGTTTCGTTGTTAATTTTCAAATCTCTACATTTTCTAAAAGATGTGCATTTGAATAGGAACCGTTTTAATCAAAACTCACCATTTTACAAAGGCAGTTAATCTTATCCCCATCTCAGCGTTCATTTTCATCTTGAGCTGTGGAAGTGCCACGTGCGCCTAAGAGTTGCAATCGTCTATAAAAGCTGAACAGTTGAAGAGAGAAGGTTTCTTGCTTTCTGAATTTTGAAATCCAAAACATTCAAACCCTAATTCGTCTTCTCTTTCAAATCCCTTTTTAGTCCTCTCAAATGGTGATTTCCCGAACAACATTTAGATTCAAGAGCACAACCTCAATGAAAATTATTGCCAACGTTGAAGGGAAAACCGAGAAGCTTACTCTGCAAGAGGGAACCCTTTTCACCAAGGTGGAATGTGTGGATAACCTCGATTCCTGTCCCATTTATAAAGTGGACTATGAAGGGTTTCTGCGAAATAAAACCATGCATAGGATTATCAAGAAGCAACATTTGAGTTCTTTTCTAAAGATGGAGGGTCCTGCTATTACAGGACTCATCAAAAGCCTTCTACTAAAACCTCTGCACCATCCAAGGGTTTGATTATGTTCAGATGATGGATTTTAGAGGCAAATCAACCCTTATCTGTGTGAGATTAATAGGGAGCATCCTCAACATGCCCAACAATGGCACCCAGCTCTAAAAAAACAATGATGAAGATGTCATCATCATCCTTGAATATTGGGAGCTCCTTGTGAACTACGTATTAGGGGAGATAGCAGCAAGCCGCATGAGCTGGACTGGGAGAATGTGCCACGAGTTGGTGGTGAAGCTACTACTACCAAAGACGGGCTCTATGACTAGCTGTACCTACTTTGAGAGGTGTGTGGTCTACCATATGGTAGAGTGTAAAAAGCTAAACTGGTCAATGGTGATTTTTCACCATTTGACTAAGCTGACTACAGTCTATCACTATGGTTAACTCATAACCGAACTTATGAGGGCAGGGAAAGGGACATAGCTTGGTTTTTGGGGGAGTTCGGTGATATAGTTTTGCTAGTGAAGAAGTGATTTGAGATGGCGCACTTCAGTAAACTAGTTCACAATCAGGTGCATACTAGGTATAATAAACCACAATAAAAGCACAAGCTTAAGTGTATACCGACGGTAGTGCCTGTGGACATCCTAAAGGAGGATGAAGATGGCTTTATGGTGGATTTCGACGATAGCGACGATTCAGAAAAAGCTCCCATATCTAGCATCCTTGAGAAAGTCACCACCACCGCCTCCTCTCCCAAGTAGAAGGTTGCTTCCTCCAAGGTCAGGGGAAAAGCCTTGCAAAATCCAAAGTCGATGAGGCCACTACTCATCCCTAGAATCAAAGGAGGTAAATGAAGGCCAAAACCCGCACTCAAAGAGAAGTGAAGGCCAAAATTCAAGTTAAGCAACAAGTAGAGGTAACAAGAAGATAAGGCTACGGCTGATGAGTCCCTACGTTAAAGAAAGCACAAAATGGTGTTTTCTAAGGAATCGAAGGAGTAGGGCAAGGTTAAAAAGTTAAGAGAAGAGGACACTCTGAGTCCTAATGCTACAGTTGAAGTACACGAAGTATTTGAAAAAGTTAAGGCACTCAGCACAAGCGTTCTACCACTTAGAGGCCCTTGTAATGCAATGCGTTGATAGTGAGCAGTAAGGAGGATGTTGGAGACACCCTCTCCCTAATTCCTGAGGAGTTTGATCCCCAGGAACCCAACAACCCCACACCCTATTTTAATCATATTGAGGAGTCCTCGACTCAGCATGAGCAACCTCAAGCTGACCCATCTAGCTAACCTAGAGGTTCCTAAAATTCCTACCCTCTCTTCTTTTGTAAATCCTCAAATCACACCTTCTCTTGTAAATCCTTCAATTCCCTCAGTTTCTACTCCTATAGCTATTGAAAACCTTTTGTAAATTCTCCTCCTCCTTCCAATATTATACATTCTCCTATCCATATACCCTCTTCACTTGTTAATACCAAAAATTCACCAATTCATATTTCTTCACCCATAGATAGCCATGATTCTTTCTCTTCTAACCATTCCCTAGTAAATAATCCTTCTACTCATTCTTGTTTTGTACAATCTCAACCTTAAACCATTCTTTGTACATCCATTGTACCTTCTATTCCGCTCAACCAAAACATCCTCCAAACTTCTTCAATTGTATATAGTTCTGAACCACCCTCTTCTTCAAACCCATCCTCTACCCCCTTAACCCATCTGGTTAGGGAAGTTCCCTATGCTGAGAACTACGCTCAGTAGGGAAAAACAAGTGGTCAGATTGCTGAGGCAAATTTTACAACCCATGAAGCAACTAAACCCAACAGAGAGCCAATCCATGAGGATTTGGTTGATTCATCCTTCTTAGTAGAAATCAGAGAGTTAGCTAGAAAGAAATTCCTGCACTCAAGACAACTGCTGACTTAGATGGAGCAGTAAGCAAAGTGCTACTAGCTCAAGAATTGATGGACTTATCTTCTAGACCTAAGGCAAGATTACTTGAGTTCGAATAGCACATAAGTGTGCCTAGTGAATCTCTCTACTTTGAGGAGCTTGAGAGGATATAGGGTAGCTTGTTGGCTATTCGAAATCATTTAGCAAAAGAGAGTGCCAAAAGTTTAGTGGATATGATGGCTCTAATTCTCACTAGGTTGACGGATTTTACAGCCTAGCTTGGGGCAGCAATCACATCTATCCCTACGTCTACTGCAATGGCTAATGATGTTGCAGGAAAGATAAAGGGTAGGCGTAGATGCTGCTACTGAGCAGTTGAGTCTCTTGAGTAACAATATGGTTACTTAAGTGACACAGATTCATAAACTAGGTGAGGAGTAGGCCAAAATAAAAAGACTGACCGGTCACAAGATCGAGAGTGTCTTCAAGGAGGTCGAAACTACAAAGGATGTTGGCCACATCATCACTAAGATGGTTGAGACTCAGTCAAAGTTCTTGCTGCTCCACAACAACAAACAAGATGAAGTGTTGAAGCTATTGAAGGTAATTTCAACCAAGATGGATAAGGCATTGTCATCAACCTTGACTCTCTCCACACCAAAATGGATAACATCCAGCTAGAGGTCAATGAACACGTAACAAAGTAAGTCTCCTCCTCGTAGAAGTTTCTTGTATCTACCATGGGGAAGATTTTTCCAGACATGCCTACTCTGAGTTTTCCTACTACAAAATCTCTTTGCCCTGAGATGGGTTTGATTATTCACACCAAGTTGAATGTCATAAAGTCAAAGGTAGAAGACATGTAGAAGAAAATTGGTACTCTAATTAAGAGGGATGAAAATTGGATGCAAAGGACATTGATTACACTACAAAGTGTATATCATCTACTGATCCTAAGATTCTTGACATAGAAGCGTAGTTGAAGATAACATTGACTAAACGGACTACCGATGACTTCTTCAATGCTTTCAATAATTCACATATCAGGGATTTGACCAGATTATACACCTCTCCAGATGTCACCATCTTCTTCTCAGTGAGTTTAGTGATTAAGATTTTCTTACTACCCAAGGTAAACTACTACCCTCGATGCCTTCAATACCTGCCTTGAAAAAATTGTGCAAGGTCAAATAGCAAAGGGGGAGAAGGCAGCTGAAGATGCTCTTCGAATGGTGAATCTTAACAAGTAATCTCTTCCTAGGCAACAGTTTCATCACAAGCCTCCTCAGCAGCAACATCCCAAATCGAATCAAGACAAGATTACTATCTCTTCCTCTTCAATGCATAAAAAGTAGTATATGCCATTTTCTTTGTATTTTCAAGAACTTGTAATAAGACTTCAATGTGTAATCTTGGTTCATGACATAAATAATTTACTGATTAAATTCAATTTTTGAATTAATAAAAATTACAAGTTCATACCTCAAATTAAGATTTTTGTAACTTTTTCTTATGCTATATGTATGTTTCTGCTGTGTGTTAAAAATGTTATGCAGGAACTCATACAAGAGACCAACCTTGAAGTAAAGCTGATGTAAGACAAAGTCCTAAAGTGAAGAAAATTCCTCTAAGTATGGGGGAGCTGAGCTACTTGATGAAGATTCACTCAATACGGGGGAGTTCAAGTTGACTAAGGAAAATAACTCAGCACAAAAGAGTCTTACATTGCTTTCCAGGTATTCTTGATATCTCTAAACTACTTATTCAATCAACTTCTTCTACTACCTACTTTGCTATCTGTTCAAAAAGGGGGAGATTGTAGAACCCAAGTTAATTGTACCTCATAGTAATTTAATGTTTTGGAAATAACAAACTGACTAGGATAATGAAATTAATTGAGTACTAAGTATACTCTTAATTAATGAAGCTGACTAGAGTTTGTTTAAGGGAAAACAACTCAGTTTGCTAAGTAATTAATTAAGTTATGACTTACAGTTGGATAAGCTGAGTCTGTGCTGTGTACTACGTAGTTTAGAAATATATCCACTCATCTGTGTTGAGTTAGCTTTTATTTATTAATAGCTATATATTAAAACTAACTAATTTTGTGAGAGACGGAATATTCTTTATTTGCTTTTCAGGTTAAAAAGCACTGAAATTAAGGAAGATTACCAATGGTCCTCACAAGATAAAAGGTGTTAGTACAGAATGTTAGGATTCCCACACTAAAGTCAAAGATAAAATGAATTTCTAACATACGCTGATTCTCAGTGTCTCCGTGCCACTCTGCCAAAAGTCAGTAATGTCAACCAATCTGAAGATTCCATGTTGAATTCTCACTCGCCTCTCTCAAACTGAATTGCTCAAAGACAAACAAGATTTTGTCAATGAAATTTATCGTGCCTCAATGTTCAAATTTCTATCTCTAAACATCTTGGAATCTGTCTCCAACTAGAAGATTCAAAATATATGAAGAGAAGAGAAATAGAAGATCAGTGACCTCGAAAAGTTTGCAACGACTACTTTGCAAAGCTTCAAGTATAAATAAAAGACTGAAGCAGACATTCAAACTTGGTGAACCACCTTGAAGTTCTTATAAAGCTGAAACTCTACAAAAATACTCCCAGCTTCAAGAAATTCCAAACCCAAGCAATCAGCAAACACCAATTCCAAATATGTTTATAATAGAGAGAGAGAAATACTTAGATTTAATATTGTAAGGATTCAATGCTTTAATAAGTTGAATTCTGTCTGTAATCTTTTATTGAAATCCGAGTGTCAGTTTGGGAAGGGTACCCAAACTAAGTTGAGTGGTAGTTAGAAAGGAACGTACTTTCTGTAAAAGTGTGTCTACCGACTATAAAGGTTTCTCCACCTAAGTAAGGAATGAACACTAGTGGACTAAAGCTCAGAAAAGGTATCCGGAGGACTAGAGGTAGGCTTGGGGCCGAACCAGGATAAAATTTGGGTGTTGAAGTTTTGAACTTCAGCTTTTAGCTTTTACTGTGTCTTGCTCATACATCATTTTATCTTTGTTTGGTGATTTTCTTGAAAAACCAATCCTAAGCTGAGTTGAGTACTCAACAACAGATTGAAGATATACTGTGCCAACAAAGTTGAGCAGTTTGTATAGTTTTTATTTACAACTAAGCAAACATACTCATCATGCATATAAAAACATAGCGAAATAGAATTTTATAAATCTTAAAAAGTAACCAAGATTCCCATTCACCCCTCCTATGCTGTTGTTTACAAGCCGTCTAAGGACTAACACTTTTGTATATCTTATATGTAGCTTTCCTATGCATTATTAACAACTTTTTCCCAGAATACTTTTGTTGGTCCGCTTAAGCATACCTTTACATTGAATTTCATAATGCTTATAACTTTCTCATACCTTTCATGTGTCTTTTCTTATTATTTTTCTCATACTTTCACATTTTCTATAAATTTTCACAAAAACTATGATTTTCCATAACTTTTTATAAAATCTAAAACTTTTCTATAGAACGTGGGCACACGCACACACACGTGAGCGCGCAACCGCACTCACACCACTCATTCACGCGCATTGACACACATGCACGAGCATGAGCACCCACACACGCAAACACATATATGCACACGCCGCGCACACACACATCATACATAAAATCTAAATCTAAAACCTACAACTATCTCGTACTTTCGACACACATCATGTTGTTACACATGAAGTTCTTATGACACTACATAATTTATTATCATCAATAAAAAAATTTTTAGTGACAATCATTAGTCGTAGGTGAAATATTTTTTTGTTTCAAATTAAAATTATTATCACAAAAAGAATAAATTTTTCATTACATGCTTTTTATGTTGTCATGGAAATAAGTTTTGTGACAGTAAAAATTTTATTGTCACATATTTGACATATTTTTGGTTTCTAATTAAAATTATTGTCACAATAATAATAATGTTTTTGTAACATGCTTATTATGTTGTCACCAAAATATTTTTTGTGAAAATAAATCATTATCATCACATATTTTATATTTTTGGTAACAACCTGTAGTTGTAACTGACATATTTTTTGTTTAAAAATAAAATCATTGTCACAAAAAAATATGTTGTCACCAAAATAGTTTTTGTGACATTAAATATTTTATTGTCAAATTTTCTGAATCTTCGGTTATGACATAAATTGTCACAGAAAGCTGTTAGTTACGACAATGAAATATTGTCACAAAACATCTATTATATGTGACAATTTTACAATAAAAAATCACACATCAAATTTTTGTGACAGGAAAAATTTTTATTGTAAAAAATAATAATCTTTTGTGATAATAATTTTACTGACCAATATATTGTTGTCACAAATAACCTAGTTTCTTGTAGTGATTGTCTATCAAAAAAGGAAGCTTCTCTAGTCATGAATCGTATTAATGGGGGAGATTGCAGCCCTCTTATTATTGGCTTAGCCTTGGCAAAGAAGATTCAAAGGCAAGGTTATTTTTGGACTACCATGATAGCTGATTGCATCTCCGAGGTGAAGAGGTGCCATATATGCCAAATTTACGGGGAAATTAATCATTTGCCTTCGTCAGATCTCCAAAATCATTTAACTCCTTGGCCATTATTAGCATGAGGGATTGACATTATAGGCGAGATCTGACCCTCTTCGACTAATGGGCATCGATTAATCATTGTGGCAGTCGATTACATCTCCAAGTGGGTAGAGTCAGAATCTTTCACCAATATAACCGCCAAGAAGATGGCCAAGTTCATTGAAAAAGATATCTTTGTGCTCTATGGGATGCCTCCAAACATTGTATCCGATAATGGGGTCCAGTTCCAAGGAGCAACAACTGATCTGATTGAAAAATATAGCATCGAGCATCATCGCTCTTCTCTATATAGACCTCAAGCTAATGAGGTAGTGGAAGCAACAAATAAGTCTATCAACAAGATTTTATCCAAAATTATGACAACTTACCATGATTGGGAGATAAGCTATCATTTGCGCTTTAGGGGTATAGGACCAATGTGTGCACTCCAATAGACCAAATTCCCTTCTCCTTAATCTAAAGGATGGAAGCGATTCTCCCGGTGGAAATCGAGGTAAGATCCTTAAGGGTAGCCATGGAAGCAAGATTGAAAGAGTCAGACTAGGCAAAGGCCACATTTGAGTAGTTGAATATGATCGATGAAATTCATTTGAAAGCCCTTGATCACCTACAAATGTATTAGCAGTGCATGGCGAGAGCTTACAACAACAAAGTCAAGCATCAAAGGCAACCCTTGAAAGCGGGGGACTTTATCTTGAAGTAGCTAAAGACCTCTAATGTTGATACTATGGGAAAGTTCAGGCCTAAATGCGAAGGCTTTTTCATGGTCAAGAAGGTCTTTAGCAAAGGAGTAGTCAAAGTCATGGACATGGATGACAATGAATTGGTGAACTTGATCAATCAGGATAGGCAAAAGCGCTATCGCGTTTAGGAAAAGAACTAAATTGTGAAAAGTAACACTAGTAATAAAAAAATTAGATGGCAAGCCTGTCAATTATCTTTCTTCATACAGTCGAGCAAAAATTAGGATAATATTTTCCTAATCAGTCCGTCAAAGTGAAAACCTGAAAAGGGCACCTTTGGGAAAAATTTGGACAAAGAGTGAAAATAGGGAGATGCCAAACTAAAAACTGAAAAGCTTTTTAGCAGTAGGGGTTAGATCATTTGATTCAATGAAAATATCATTTTTTACTGAATTATTATGAGTGTAGTTATTCTTGAACATTTGCATGCCATAATGTTTGAACTATGCAAGTGATGCTTTTTCTAAGTTAATTCATAGCAGTTTGAATTAATTGTTGCATACATTCCAATGCATTATAAAGCTATTCGCATCATAATAAAAACATCTAAAAGTATAGATAGAGATGAGTCATCTTTCATCTCCTCGTTATATTAAAAAGGATCAGCGATTTCATCTTCTCATTTATCTATCTCCTCGGCACTCTCCTGCTGCAAATTAGTCTCATGGAGCTTGTCTAGGTCCATAAGTCCCCACAATTCATCCATTTGTCTCTGGTAGCAGTCAACCTATACACTTTTGTGTAGTAGAGCACAAGATCATCGTTAACAAAATAAGGCTATTATAAATAATAATTTTTATTCAAATTAGAAAGTATCATAGAGTTCCAAAATAAAAGATGTAAATGAGTCAAATGTATAAACTACATCGTCAAATCAACAAGGGATAAAGTAAAGAGGATCTAAGCTACTATGCCCAATACCAGGTTTCATCACCTCCGTAGTTGCTTCTACCATCATCGAAGTCCTCATCCTCATGGTCCTTTGCACCCTCACCCTCCTCTCGATGAGTGGCGTAAGAAGTGAAATCTGTGGTCGACACAACCTCATCCCTCTAGGCTTGATCGCGCTCCATGTTCATTAATACCTGCAAGAGGAATCGATAAATTAAAATATACATATATATATACATGCCCAAGGACTGACCTACATACTTGTGTACATAGATATTCATACATCATTATTATCATGCAAAAAATTACTTGCATACATAAATAAATCTTGAATGCAAGACTTACCATGGCGAGTATATCCTTGGCCATCATAAGATCTCGAACCGAGAAGAGCCCGCGAGTTAATTGCTTTAACTTAGCAAATAATACCTACGTAACAAATGTTTAAGTATTAGCAGGAATCATGTTTACAACCTTTTCAAAGGTGCCTCAATAGCATTTTTGAAACAAGCCAAATTTCTTCTACTTAATTAATTTTTCCCTTCATTTTAACTCTTGATTGAAGGGGCAAAATATTTTGTTTCCAAAATGTCAATCAATGAGTTAAAATGCATTTATTGACACTACTAACTCCAAAAAAACAACTATTTTGTATTTCCTAGTTTCTAAACTAAACCAATCTATTCTAGGAAGTTTCGAAAGTTGAGAAAGCTCTATGTTGGGGTTCCAAAGAGTGGGAAAATTTCATGTTTTGAGGTCAACTTCAACAGTCACCATTTCTAGGAGATCCGAAAAATCTAGAAAGCCCCATGTTGGGGTTCCAAAGAGCGCAAAAAAATTCCATGTTCAGAGGTCAACTTCAGCACTCATTATTTTTAGGTGATCCCAAAAATTAGAAAAGCTCCATGTTGAGGATTTCCAAGGAGCATGATAGTCTTCCATGTTCTAAGGTCAACTTCAGTGTTAGTTTATTTCCAGGTGATCTCAAAAATTGGGAAAGCATCATGATTGAGGTGTCCAAAGAGCAAGGGAATATTCCATGTTCATATGTCAACTTTAGCACTCATTATTTCGAGGTGATCCCGAAAATCAGAGCTCAATGTTGAGGATGTCTAAGGAGCATGGCGGTCTTCCATGTTCTAAGGTCAACTTCATCACCAGTTTATTTCTAGATCGGGATAAATCTATGTTGGGGGTGCCCAAAGAGCGTACGAAAATTCAATGTTCGAAGGTTAACTTTAACACTCTTTATTTTCAGGTAATCCTGAAAATCGGGAAAGCTCTAAGTTGAGGATGTCTAAGGTGCATGGCGGTCTTCCATGTTTCCTCAGTAAACTTTGACAAAGTCATGTCGGCCTAGGTATGATTTTTATCCCTTGCTCTTTTCATGTATCCATTCTAACTTATGTCACTAAACACTCGACAAATTCATGTCGCCTGTGAGCACGGATTTTTTAGCAGCTCGGGCATTCAATGATGATGGCTTTTCAAGATTTTATCCTTTATCACATAATTTTCGAGTATCCAGATGTATCCGAATAGGAATCCTTCTCATCTCCGAATTCAAAAGGACATTTTTAAAAAAATTATTTTATTTTATTCTTTTAATTTAGAAATTAATTAAAAAATACGAAAATGCATAGAAAAAATTCAAAAAAAAAAACCGAGGGAGATTGAATACCGGGCCTGAGGCAGGCCTCGCCAAAAAATGAGCTTTGGCGAGGCAAGCCTTGCCATACTCGTTGGCAAGGGCATGCCTCGCCAAAGACGTGGCGAGGAGCCTTGCTGAACTTTTTCTGGTGAGACCCATCACCGAGAAATCTTACCTTTTTTGGATTTTTGGATTTCTCCTATAAATAGTCGAGTCTTTTTCAATAATCTGGGCCCTGAAAAATTTACAGACAAAATATAGCTTTTAGAATTCCAAAGAATTAAACGAAGATTTTTTGGACTTTTACAACAACAATTTTTACCTAAACTAAAGGACGAGCAGCATTTTCAAAAGCTGATCGGATATCTTCAAAGTGGATTCATTCCATAAGGGTAAGCCTCAGAGTTCCTAGAATTGTAATTTTCGTGCTTTCAGTGTTCTTCTTCTTCTTCTGATTTCATTTGTGAACCTAGGATTTTTATTTTATTCAAATGTTGTAATTCTTCTTCATCTATTTTTCTTTATTAAAAGGAGATGTATGTTAGAACACCCCCATGAAGGGAAAAAAACATATTCCCGGATAACAGCCCTCACCAACTTGCCATGTGAGCAATTTCATTAATTAACATGAGCAACCAACGTGCTAATCAAAAAACTGTTTGATTTAAATAACAAACACATTATCGCGATTGATTTTTTTAGGCCACACGGGCCTCACTAAATTCAAAATCGAACATATATGTGATATCCCCTGTGCTAACCTTTGTGGATGTAGGTAGATTAGGATTAGATTAATGTTTAGGATTTTAATTTTCCTTTGGGTATCGCAATTTCTTTTCTTTTTGGGAAATGTAATTAATAGGTTAGCGAGCGGTTGCATCCCCTGATTTTTGGAAGCCTTGTAATCTTTATTTTTCGCATTTATTTTCCACATTTACTTACTGCTTTGTAGATGGTTTATTATTCCACTTTGTGGATGGTTTATTATTTTGCAATTCGTGAATCATGCATATAAAGTTTAAAAATAACCTAAGTGCGAATATGCATAACTAAGAAAATACAATTTTCTGTAGATGTAATATAATGTGATCACATAAGAAATAAGTGACTTATCCCGGACCCGAATCTCTGTGTCTTAGTGGGCCGTCCCCCGAATGTTAAGCCTCATAGGACTCTAATTCTTGGAAAGAGCTAATCTAGGTGGCGACTCCACACTAAGAGATGGCAGATTTTGGTTTGAACTAATCTAAAATTGTTTTCGCCTTCTCTATCAACCTTTTTCTCAGGTCCCCAACCCAGTGCACCTTTTTTCAAACACCCCGATGGACCACTCCTATGAAATTGCGCTCTCTCGGCCATTGTTCCATGTTGTCAGCTCACAGTGGCAACTCCACTGGGGAATTTTCTAAAAACTTGTTTTTTCAAGGTTTTAGATTTTGGATAAGTGCTGAAAATTATTGATCACATTATGCCATTTTCTCTTAATTATGACATATTCATAAATAACGCATTGCAATATTAGGGACTAGCCCATAAGTCTAAGGTACCCCTATTATTGTGAAGCTCTCTCTTGTACTAATCTGCCTCCTTGAGAAAAGATAGTACATGAGCGAGTGGAGCACTTGTTTCCATATCGCATGTACCTCCCTTGTTAGAACCTATTTGAGGAGAGGCTTGGAGTGTATTTTAGTGCAACAGGAACCTTCTACGTCAACAACCCATTTATAAACACTCATGTAAATACGCCATAGGCATTTTCCCTACGGTGTTACCCAAACACACGATCATGCATTATATTTTCCTGCAAGTACACTCCTTAGTATCCTCACAGTACTAAGATGAACCAAACTTAGGATAGAGACTAGCAAAAAACCCTATGCGCTGGGCGTTGTATGGTTAGGAGAAAGATATTGTGTGTTATGTGCTAAGTGTTTACCGCTTTCTGATTTATCATGCATTGTACAAATGTGCCATGCTAACCATGAATCTTAGTGCAGACACTTGAACGCACACACTCATAATATTAAACATGATCTGATGTCCTTCATGCTTCAGACTTAGTTGACACTTGAGATCATGTCACCTTAGGATAACATGAAACCAACTAGAATCATGTAGCATCATTCAACCCAAGTTTTAGCACGATGTCCACATGATGTCTGATTCTTAAGACAAACCTACTCAAATCCTTGTGCGATGTCCACTTGGCATCCAACTTGTAGCCCTGCTGGGGTGATTGTACACACCAAAAGCCTACACAAGGAAAATATGAACACAACCCATATTAAAGGATATCCTAGTTGATGTCTTAACCTAGGCTCATAGGAGGTAAAACTTACCCCTAGAACCCTACTTTTCACCCAAAATACTCACGCATCACTACATACCTTTTATGATGATGTCCACCGACATCCAATACCTTGCCCCAATGGGGTAAAAGAACCAAAACATTCATCTATATGTTGCATATGGTAGTTATTTCCATACATATTTAGATCACTTTTCATTAGGGTATGTCACACTGGTCACCCGAACACCAAGAGAACTAACTTTAGTTCTCGAACCCTTGACTTATCACCACACAGGTAATTAGGTTACTTCATTTCACACTATCCCCAAGATAGAGATGAATATCAAAACCAATGGACCTTCATTTATCACATGGACTAACGATTCTACTCTTTTCGTGAGTGATTTCTATCTCACATCATGGCACGCTAACCTTTTTTCCACAGCCATAACATTAAACATTCCACGCATCAATCATGCATCATGATTTTACATGCATTCCGGAACAATCTTCGTGTGTATTTCAGCCAAGAAAAAGACTGTCTACCTAAAGGCTTGGAATAGTTCTTCTCACTGGCTAATTCGCATCACCCCAACCATAGCACACCAAGAAGGAGTTTCGTACACCAACTCTAGCCTGGATTCAAAACAAAAAGAGAATGTGACCAATGATCAGGCTCTCAGGGTAGGTCAGAACCCACAAGCCAACCAATCATCGGTGAGCACCAAGATTGCTACTGCAATGAATGCCTTGGCCAATAGTGACCACTTTGGGTCAATCCTCAACCGCCACACTAGAACTGGGAAGCTTGAGTAGAGGGCAAATGATGTGCTACCAAATATGGGTGGCACAATCCTACCAGGGGGACTGTCATCTTCTGCTGTTGTATTTCTAAGTTCTGCAATAGTCACCCCTAACTTCTATCTGTTTTGTTCTGGGCAGGGTCAGTCGCAAACAGTGTAGGTGGGTGGCTAGTTCTTCCTAGGGCAGCCGGGGCATGCTTCTTTCGCACCAAGAATGGCAAGGCCTTTAGAAATCAGGCCCTCTTCTAATTACATTCCCTTTATTCAAGGGGTGGCTCAGCCCACAGTACCTAGCTGGGGTAGACTTTCTTAGATATTTCAAGGTTAGGGGCAACACTACCCGAGTTCACAATATGGGGCCTTCTCGGAGACCCGAAACAGTATCTTTCAATAGCTTGGCATGGCTGAACTCTAGAGAAAGTTCTTAGCCACTCATGTGCAAGGGCAAAGGGGTGTGATTCCAGTGTAGCCCATAGTTGGGGATGAGGATACTTTGCCGCTGACCTTTGCTATACCCTAGTTTGAAAAGTACATGAGCAATATAGATCCTCTTGCGCAGATAGCGTATTATCAAAATGTGATGAGGGCTTTGAGGATAAGTGATCGAATGATGGCTAAATTGTTCATCATTACATTGGGAAGCCCCGTAAATTAGTGGTATAGTCACTTACCGATGGACATAGCCTATGATTGGTGATGTCGACCACTATGGCTTCAATACTCTGATGGTCACTACTATGCAGAATCTAGAGGCAGTGAGACAGGGGGAGAGCTTCAAGCTCTATTTCGAGAGATGGATGGCTACGCAAGTACATTTACAGTCTCACCTATCTCTACTAGAGATGATCATGAAGCTTTTAGATGGTGCACTACCGTCTTATTGGAAGAGGCTGGGGTTTGAGACTTTTCCATAGTTATCAGGAAGTTTTTGTGCGAGCTGAGAAGATAGAGCGGTATGATGCCATGGAGGTAGAAACAGGGTAACAAGTTGCTAAGCCCTATTACAAGAAGAGTGATTCTAACCTAGTGCAGGTGAAGGCGAAGTAATTGTCAGTACAATTGGTGAAGGAAGAGAAGGTATCCGCTGTTAGGTTGCCAATGGAAGAATATCATGGCATCTTGCCATACACTACTAATTTGGGATTCTTGTTCACCAAGCTGCGTGAACTCAATCAATTGGGGAGCTTGAAGAAGCATGTCCCTCCCAAGCCAGAAGAGAAGAATAATTACTGCCATTATCATGTGGCCGTGGGACATTGCATAAATAACTTCAAAGAGTTGCTGAAAGCTATTCAAAAACTAGTGGCTGACAAGGTCATCCATGAGCCTGCACTTAAGCCAAGCATGAAGAATAACCCATTGCCAAATTTTGAGGTAAGGGTAGGAATGGTTAACTCTAGGATAGAAGAGTGGAAGGTCTTGAGCTGCCTATCTGAAGGGCTTGGAGAATTTGTGATGATGGTTGGGTCAGGAAGAGATCCTAATCTGATTTTGAAGATGTTAGAGGAAGAGTCGACCCGCCGAGGGTGTGGGGGTAAGATTAAAGCTGTTGATATCAACCTTGCTGGGATGCTGGTATTTACCGGCCAGAAACCTACGTCGCTTCACGTAGGGAGGGAACTGGGAGGAGAAGCACCGGCTAACAAGGGAGAGGAGTATGTGATGGCGATTGAGTTGAGGATAGACTCAGACGATGTGATGGAGATGCTTGAATCTAAGTCAAACAATTGGGTGATTAGAGAACAGGAAAAAGTCTAGAGGGCCAGTTTTAGCTTGGTCAGAATGTCAGTTTTTAACAGGAATGAAGCACCATCTTCTCACTTGTCCAATTTTTATATCCTGTGTCGAGCACAGGGCCTTTCTCAAAAAATGATAGCCACATTGTTTCCATGCTCACTAGCAGGAGTAGCAAGTCAATGGTACGAAATGCAGTCGATTGAGACCAAGAGCAATTGGAACTACATCGCTACAGAGTTCCAGAAAGAGTTTGCACTTCTAGAACCTCCGATACAAACCACGCGAGATCTGCTCGCTTATGTACAGAGGGAAGGAGAATCGCTCATGGGCTACGTAAAGAGGTGGATGTTTATCTATCTAGTGTTGGTGCCGAGACCATCTGAGCCTTCTACAGTATAGTTGATAGTAGGGGGATCTCGAGAATGGTACCGCTACCATCTGGTGAGGTTAACTATACCAGATTTTGATGAATTATCATACCATGCTCATCACCTTGATAGGGAGTTCTCATTCAGACACTGTAACATCCATGCAGTGGAAATGGGAATACCCACCAATTCTGTGCTAGTAATGTTATCTCGGTCCAACCTAGTGGTTAATGTAGTGTCCAATGAGAGTGAAGACATCGGGGAAGATCCATTGGCAGAAGTGTTCTCCATAGATAGAGGTGAACCACGGGAAGACACAATGAAGGTAGAATCTGGGAAAGCATCGGTGAGGGTGCCCATTGATCTCGATGCATATGTCCCTAAGTCGAGAAGGAAAAGGAAACCCGAAGAAAGAACCTCGACTGAGGGAGAGATTATATTTGGTGGGAAGAAGCCTATAGACTTAGATTCTTACAAGTTGAAGGGGCGACGTAGCCAAGTGGAGGATGGATATGACCAATTTCCTTGGGTCAATTATAAAGAAGCGAGAGTGATAGAGAATGGAGTACTAAGGGTTACTCGAAGTGGTACAGTTTTCAGAAGGGATGAGACTGTACAGCTCAATAACTCTAGGCCGGAGGAAATAGCAAGGGAACAGCCCCCTGCCCTTAAAGGTGGATGAAGTCATGCTAGATATAGATCCCTTGGTAAATCAGTTGAAAGGGACTCAGGCCAAATATAGTATCTGGAGGCTGCTCGAGACATCCCAGAAGCATAGAATGGGCCTAGTGAAGAGGTTGATGGAAATGCCTGCTACGCTCACAACCTCGTTGATTGAGATGTGCACTGCAATTGGGGAAGGAGTTGCTCCCCCTCAAATGCCCTCTATAACTTTCAACCATTCAGAGTTGTCGTATGAGCTAGGGTTGCACAATCAAGCCCTATTCTTGTCACACCTGAATTGGGTCTAGGTTTCACCTCGAGCATGAAAATGTACAACCACAAATGGCCCATGTTCTGTAACATGGTGAGCGTCTGTGAGGTGGAATGCACTAAGTTATATCTGGGAGAGTCGGAACTGTCAATCCTGATTGGGGAGGAAGTCAAGGGACTTGAGCTATTCAATGATGTGTTTAACTTCACGATCGGTAATCTGATTGAGCCCTTTGTTAATGCTAAACTAGAAGAGAAACCGATCCTGGCAATAACCCCGACTGAGGAATATGAAAAAGGTGGAGTACTAGAAGATGTGATGGTGGCTTTCACTAAGGCTGTTAACGAGCTGAAAAAGAAAGGCGGTGCACGAGACCAAGATCTACCAAGAACTATCAAGCTCCTCACCGAAAAGCTGGTAAAGACCACTCTCAAGGTAGAACCTACCACCGTCGCACCTGCTGCTGCCATAACTGAAGCCCCTCCGCCTGTGGAGGAGGAAATTGATGATGTAATAATGAATATTTCTGATGTTTTTGATAATTTTGCCTATGAGGCTCATTCAATGAAGTACGACAATTTTTCTTACTTATTTTATGTTTTGCTTGATGGCACCATGCATTCATATGATCATACACATAACATCTTTAACATTCATGATACATCATTAAACGAAATTAACTTGGGTATGAATGAGTCACCAAAAATGGTGACAATTTCCAATGATTTGACTCCTGAGGAAAAAAGAGAGATAACGAATGTACTTGAAAGTCACGTGGCAGCATATGCTTGGTCATACGATGACATGCCCGGAGTAGACAGGCAAATAGCGGAGCATCATATCCCAACGGACCCTCGGATCAAGTCGATAAAATAAAAACTTACGTCGCTTAAGGCCTGAAGGGGCAGAAAAGGTCAAGGCTGAATTGGTAAAGCAGATTGAAGCTAAATTCTTAGAAGTGGTTGAATAATCGATGTGGCTAGCCAACATAGTCCCAGTAGCAAAGAAAGATGGCAAGGTCAGAGTCTATGTGGATTTCAAGGATATGAACAAAGCCTCCCCAAAGGATGATTTCCCCCTACCCCACATCGATATACTGGTAGGCAGTGCAGTAAGGGTAGCTATGTATTCCTTCATTGATGCCCACGTCGAAAACTGAGAAAGAAGTTCAATCTTTCCTGGGGTCTCTACTATATGTAAGCAGATTTATTGCCAGACTCACTACCATCTGCGAGCCAATCTTCAAACTACTACAAAAGGATCAACCAGTAGTTTGGAACAACCAGTATCAGGAAGCATTTGAAAAAATCAAACAATACTTATTAAGCCCACCCATCCTCCACCCACCAGAGCCTGGAAAGCCTTTGATCCTATACCTAGCAATTGAAGAGTCATCGATTGGGGCCATGCTTATGCAAGAACATGAAGATAGAAGTGAACATGCTGTCTACTACTTGAGCAAAAAATTACTCGAGTATGAGTCACGTTACACCTTGGTAGAGAAAATCTACACAACGATGGTTTGGTTGACAAAGAAGTTACGACATTACTTCTAATCTTATCATATAAAAGCCATCGTAAAGATAAACCCGATGAAGTACTTGTGTCAGTCACCAACACTAGTTGGAAAACTCTCACACTGGTTATTGCTACTATCTGAATTCGACTTTGAATATGTGACCAAAAAAGTCATTAAGGGACGAGCAGTCACTGAATTTTTGGCAAATCAACCCTTGGACTCTGATTACGTTGAAAATCTAGAATTTCCAGATGAGTAACTAGCATTGATAGAGGACGCAGGTGTAGAGTGGAAAATGTTCTTCGACAATGCGATGAACAGAAATGGAGCCAGCCTAGGTGTTGTATTAATAACACCGCAAAATGAAGTTATACCCCTTTCCAAATAATTGGAATTCCCAGTATCAAATAACGGGGTAGAATATGAGGCTTACCTATTTGGGTTAGAGGCACTTAGAAAGGCACGGGCAAGAGAAGTATCGGTGGTTAGAGACTCAACTTTGGTTATAAAATAAGTCACTGGTGATTGGGAAATAAGAGAAGAATCACTCCGTCCTTATGTGGAAGCCATACGGAAAATCTCACAAAAATTTTCCAAATGCACCTTCAAACATGTAACTAGTGATGAAAACCAAATGGCAGATGCACTCGCTACACTAGCATCAATGTGGGAGGGCCCTAGAACTCAGTCAATCAAACCTGTTGTATTACAAACAGCCAAAGAACCCTTTTACTGTCACCTAGTGGAAACGGAGGATCAACAAGCTATCGAGAATTAGTCCTTTGACATCATTAAATTTTTGCAGACCGGGAATACCCAGAAGGCGCAACAAACAATGAAAGAACCTCATTACGGCGACTAGCGACTCAGTTCCATCTAGTAAAGGGGATTTGTTCAAACGAACATTAGAAGGGATGCTGTTGAGATGTCTTACAAAACAGGATGCATTGTTGATAATGAGACACATGCATGCAGGGGATTGTGGTTCACACTTGAATGGGATAGCATTGGCTAAGAAAATACAACACCAAGGGTATTATTGGACAACAATGGTCACAGACTACGTATTAGAAGTACGAAAGTGCCATGAGTGCCAGATTTACGGTAACATCAGTCATCTACCCCCATCCGAACTCCATAGCTTATCTGCTCCTTGGCCATTCTCAGGGTGGGGCATCGACATTATTGGCGAGATTTGGCCAAACTCGACTAATGGACATCGATTCATTATAGTAGCAGTTGACTACTTTTCAAAATAGGTGGAAGCCAAATCTAACACCAACATCACCACTAAGAAGATGGCCAAGTTCATAGAAAAACATATATTCGCCCGATATGGCATCCCACATCACATCATATCGGATAATGGGGTTCAATTCCTAGGAGCCACATCAGACCTAATAAGGAAATATGGGAATGAGCACCATCAGTCATCACCATACAAGCCACAGGCTAATGGGGCAGTAGAGGTAGCCAACAAGGAGATTAAGAAAATCTTGAGCAAGATGGTCGTTACCTATAGGGACTGGGTTGATAAGTTACCATTCACATTATGGGGATACAGAACAAGCTTCAAAACTCCCACCAATCAAACCCCTTTCTCGTTAGTATATGGGATGGAAGCAGTTTTAACGGTGGAAATGGAAGTGAAATCACTTCGAGTAGCACTGGAGGTAAGGTTAGAGGAGTCAGAAAGGGCAAAGGCTAGATTTGAATAGTTGAACAGAAGCTAAAGGCACTGGATCATTTGCATTTATACTAACAACGCATGGCTAGGGTATACAATAGTTAGGTTAGAGCCAGAAGCCAACCGTTAAAAGCAGGAGACTTGGTTTTGAAACAAATGAGGCCCTCAAATGTGGATCAATGGGGAAAGTTTGGCCCAAACTGAGAAGGTCCTTATGTCATTAAGAAAATCTGGAGCACAGGAGCTGCCAAGATCATGGACATGGATGGAAACGAATTCGTCAATCCAATCAATCAAGATAAGCTCAAGCACTACCACGTGTAAAAATAAAAGAAATAAACTTACAAAAGCGGTACACAAAAAAATAGAGAAAAACTAGTCCACCAGATGGCACTTGGCTACCTAGAAAACAATTAGGACCATTTTTGTATAAAAGCCAGAAATGTCTGCTAGGTTGAAAACTCATGAAGGGAGGCTCAGGTAAAAATTAAGACACGGTGAGGAATAGAGGGACCGTGAGTTAGAAAACCTGCTCTAGGCTAACTGGTAGCAGGACTCAAATCATTGGAAAACTTGTACCCTTTTTAAAGTCGTTCAATGAAATGTGTTATGTTTGCAAGGATTTATGTTTATGTTTATATGAATGTGTACATACAGAATATCGCAAGTAAATAAAATAAAGTTCGACAAAA
>CATIWQ010126970.1:0-25507 GCA_949673415.1 Euphorbia schlechtendalii | reverse complement strand
TTTAAACACACTTAATACTTATAGGACTTATTCAAGATTTGCATATAAAACTCATAGTAAGAATACCATTAGATATTACTCCACTTAAACTTATCGGAAGCATTAAACTAAAACTATATAACTTATACTAATTCATATTGCGTAGAAATTTAAATCGAAACTTACTTGGAATGTTGCTTTCGAATGTTACTCAACACTCATCCTTGCCAAATTGATAAATGTTGTGCACTAACATCAAACTTGTAAATACCTAAAACTCACAATAACCTTAGACAAATGTTAGTGAAGTATAAGAAATGATCATGTATAAATGACACTAAAAACAAAACTTTTCAAATTCTTCGATTTTTTTCATTTTTATTCAATTTTTTTGGATTTTACAAGATTTTTACAAATGCCCCCCCACACTAAAGAACGCAATGTCCTCATTGTGAGACATTATAAAAACCAAAAACTATGCTAGTCTAAAAATAGAATTGAAAAAGATAAAGTAAAGAATAAACCCGATCTATTGTGAAGGAGAATCCGGTAGACTAGGAGTTGGCAATTTTGTTTTCTAAAGAAAGAAAGTAACTTTCAAAGCATCGATTTATTACTTTTCTTTAGAATCTTCATGTCCATCTTCATAACTCCAAGTTCAGCTTAGCAATTATCCAATTTAAGTTGCATGCTCACCTTCCAATCTTCCGGAGCTTCTTCATTTTCTTCATCATCTTCTTCTATTTCGATCATCTAGGCTTTTCCTTTACGACAGCTTATGGATGGATTAGATGGTTCGATGGAAGAATCTTCTTGAGTCAAATTGAGCTTCTTGGTGCGGTTGGAGTAGGAATAAACAGAATAAACACCTTCATGTTCTTGGAGTAATCTGGTGTTCTTCAAATATGTCCTGTCCATGTACCGAAAATACTCACCCAGTTGTTGAACATAGGGGAGTTCACCTCTTGAACCCAAGATTATGGGGTTGATAATTTCAGTCACTCTAATTTTACTTCTCATGCTCATTGAGTTCTTCTTCATCATATCCCATATGATATCCACAAATTTTGCTTTTTGCTTTATCATAGCACAAGAAAGAACAAACAAGTGTTTCTTTTGGACCTTTGTATTCTCTACTCGATAAAATACTGAAGTGGAAAGGTGTTTGTGGAGAAGAAGAATGCATTCATCCTTAATAAGTTTGTTAGGAGAATTTTTGGGATCGAAGACTCTCTTACCCTACAAATTTACCCAAACTCGATTAGGTTGAAATGAGTCCATCATGCTTGATGAATTAGCAATCTCGAAACCGGACCAATCACCCATCATCGCACTTGTGACTGTGTATTGTTATCCTTGATTCCGAAATTGTATTGCCCTATTCCTTGAATCTTCAAAATCAAATGTTACCAAACATTCGAGAATCCAATCTCAATTTTATGGGAACCGCATATCCACAAATTTTGAAAGACCAAGAACTGAGAGGTAGGCTTTCATCTCTTCATGGAGATTTTGAGTTTCCAAGAAAACTAAATCAAGGAATATCATCTCGTTGATATCCAATATGCTTAGCTTTTGAAATTTCTTACCCTCTTCTCTTGTCCTCAATGGGAAAGGACAAACAAATTCTTCTTGAATTGATCATGCTCCTCTCTTTTGTGCTGCTCTTTTCACACGAGTCATGTTGGTTTTGAAGAAAAAGGTTTGAAAAGGTTTAGATGCTTGAATTAGAAGATGAGAAAAAAATCAGAAATTTGAAGGCTTTTTAGAAGGTGTGGTGGCTAGGGTTCAACTTGGACCTATTTATAGAGGTTTATTGGGTCTCTAATTAGTCATAAATGGGATTATAGTCGTTTAGGGGTTAAAACTAGCTGTTAATGGTGGTTTTAGCCATCTGTCATGTGTCAGTTCGTGATCTGTAACGGTTATAATTTTACCGTGTCACGATGGCAAAGGCTAGTCGCGATCATGACTCTCCTCAAGAAAGAATTAGAAATTTTTGTTATCCAGTGATCATGAGTGTGAATTGTGTCACGGTCACGAGCTTCTTTAATCCTCAAATTTCTTCAATTTTTAGACTTGTACCTATAAAAACTTAGAAACACAAACACAAACAAACTTTGTTAAATATAAATGATAAATATTTGCTACAATACCTTGAGTATTCATGGTGAAGATAGCAATTGAACATCAATGTCCTGTTGTTCAAATTTTCATTTATAAAAACTAATATTTACAAAATAACAATAAAATGCAAACAAACAAACAAACAAACAAGAAAATAAAACATAACTAAACTGAAAGAAAAGACTATACAAGATTCTAAACCGAAAAGAAAAGAAAACTATTCATTCATGAGTTAAGGATTCAATCATCTGATCAATCTTATAATGTGACTCCCGCAGATCCTTTTCAACATCACATACCAAAATATAGATATTGCTAATCTTGTGATGAATAGAGATTTGCTCCTCCATTAATTCGTTCAACTTTCTCTTAAGATTGGTTGAACTACTCCTTTCTTCCCTAACAATTTGTCTTTCACGCTTTTTATCGGCTTCTACTCGTTCGTCCCACGATTTCCAATCATAGGTTATTCGATTCTCACCAATACACTTAGTTAAAAATCCTTGCTTGAAGAAAATTTTCGTAGTTAACTCTGGAATTTTGTCTTCGTCAGTAAAGACTTCTGCACAAATGGGTAATCTCCCAATTTGTCCTAACAAATTCACCATAGTTTGACACCTGTACGCTATCCTTCCAAGATCAATTGCTGTAGACATAAGAGTCCCCATCATAATCCCCGATACATCCATAGGTAAGCCATTCCAAATAGCTTCCAAGATAAACAATTCTTCAGGAATGACCGTGGCAGAACTAGAACTAACGAAAAGCGCACTACTTAGATAGAAGTGTAAAGCAAGCAAATAGGGGTCTTGGATCCACCGGCTATAGGCAGACTCCTGTTTGTATTTGTCTTTTCTAGTAAGGCGATTCTATGTTGGTAGTGGATCCCAACCAGGAAGCATTTTGTAGTAACAATCTTTAGGGAACCCCAAATTCTACTCCAACTTCTTCCTTGACAATTTATACTTCTTTCCTTGATGTCGATACTCCAAACAGTTCATCTTAGAATTTTTCCATACTAACGAAATCAGCATTTCCTTACAGTTATCTTCACTGTTCCCAATATTCATAGAGGAATAGAGAACCATGTTTAGGATCCCAAGGTAATATATTACCCTCTCGTAGATTCTTAATTGAATGAAACTATTCTTATGAATGACATAAGAACTAGTGAAATTTGCATCTCTGATGGTTTCGAAATGATCACCTTCCTCTCGAGAGTGAATAGGAAAAGGTGCTTCATACCATTCTTGCAAGTCTGAAGGAGGAATAAGAACAGATTTGTTTGAGTGAACCATTTTGATGAAAAGGGTTGATTGATTCAAGGTTTTAGAATAGAAGCTTTAATTGAAAGCAAAGGAAATTCGGATATCTGAAATGAAAAGTTATGAGAATCAAACCCTATATGTAGAATTTGAGAGAAACCGTTGACAAACTGCGAAAACTGCTACAGTTTTCACTCACATCGTGATCGTGATCCTAGGTCACGATCGTGAGTATACAAAAAGAAAGAAATAGAAAGTTTTGAAGGGAAATTCACAAGCGCAATTGACAGTCGCGAACGTGAAAAGGAAAAATAGAAGAAAATCTTCTCTTTGTCAAGAATTAAGATAGAAAATTATGATGTACCACCTCCAAGACGATTATTTCATAATCTTTTCATATCCAGAATGAAATTTAGAAAATTGTATAGTATAGGAAATAAAACAAACTGATAAAAACTTTAGAACTTACTTAACTTCCTCAGAACTTTGATCTTTAGAACGATATTGCCTTCCGCGACAACGGCTCCAAAAACTTGTTCACCACTTTTCTACTGATAGGTTTAATAACTTGTTTGCAAGATTTGGCTACACTCATTTCGAAAGGCTTATCCTCAATAATAGTGCCAAAAACTTTTTCACGTTAAACACATGTGTTGTCACTACCTTTTATCAAATAGAAAAATGATGATAACTGCAAGTATACAGTTGCGATGTAGTTTTAAAAGATATCTAACCCACAAGGAAGGAACCAAGTTTAAAGATCAATAAGGGAAAACAGAGTAAATAAAATAAAAATAGATTAGAGGTTTTGGATAGAAAGATTAGAATGAAAAATGAGTAAGTATAGATGTTGAAGACTAAAGAATCTAAATATAGAGATTTTTCCTACGAACAAGTATAGCAGAGAAAACATACAAATTCAACAAAGATGTTATGATTCACTAAACTAATCTAACAAACTTGGTTCTAAATATTCAGATGTTCAATGATTCACAGTAGAGCAACACATGAAATAACTTTTCTAAACCTAGCGCAAACAAATTAAGACAATTATATAAACCTGGACAATATCAATACTATGCTTAGTACGCGTCGCTCTCACATAGCCACATTTAGCAAGTTACCATTCCAAAAATGTTGGCTCACTAAACAGCGTTATATCACAGATACAGTGATTATACACAATATTGTTAACCCCGAAACTACTCTTAAAATTAACTCCAACGCATATAACTTGATTAATATAAAAGACATAGCAGGAAATACACATTATGACACATAGACATGTCATAAACTTCAAAATAGAAAGTATAAGTAGAAAGCAAAGCAAAGTTGTAAGGTATGTAAGTGAAAACTAAAGTTGATAAAACTGTATCTACTCTTTAATGGGAGTTGTCAATTCCCGCAATTCCTGCGTCTGCTTTAAATTCGATCTCGGCCCGTATAGAACCTCTGCTAGGATGCTATTCTTTGCGAATATCAAACAAATAAATATTGAAGAATGAAAACTTTTATTGATAAGTGATTTGCAAGTACACTTATACAACAATCGCTCAAGAATATAAAGAAATCTAGTGATCGAAATAAGGATTCGAATCACTTAAACATTTTCTCGCTATCACTGAAGAACGTAGCGAAACTAGATATTCATTCTCTATCTATACACTATACACTATTTTTTACCCCTCTCTTCTTCACTCTGTGATGCACACAAAATTTGTGAGGTTTGGAGCCCTCTTTATAGAGTTCAAATGGTTACGTCTATCCAAACTAAGAGTCGTGTCCATTGGTGAATGATTGCATCTCTTCATTGTGATTGGTTTAGAAGCTTTGATATTATCCACAATGGATAGGCACGTTTTCATGATTGGTTGACTTCTGATAGGTGTCTTATCATTGGTAGTTGATGGTGGTTGATCATGCTTATCTGGCGGTTGATAGTTAAGAAGATAAAACCAGAAAATCGTCCAAGTCATGACCGTGATATATAAGTCACGACCGTGAATCTTTAATTGACAGACTTTTGTTTTTAAAGTATACAAGTCACGATCGCGAATGATTGTCACGATCGTTAATTGAGTTTTTGTTCAGAATTCTCCTTGAAACTTCACCAATCTTTGATAGCTTTGATCATAAGCCAAATCTTTAAGTTCTACGCACCTTTTTGCACCATTTTCACTCGCTTTTCACAAGATTCCACTTTAGTTCATTTTACTCCCAAGATATTTCTAGTATTTGCTTTTGCATCAAAAACCACTACATACCACGTGAAATCTTTTATATGAAGTATAAAAATGACTTAATTCATAGTGTTAAATGTATAAAATTAATATGATAATAAGTGTAATTATACACTTATCACTAATAGCTTCCAAGCAATCATTGCCTACACAGTCCGAGTTCAAACCAGATCGAAGCTCTGAACTCGAATCTGATACAATGAACCCATAGTCATCGCTCTAAGGACGTCATCCATGGAATCCCCAATGAGACAAATCCTAGGGGTAATCATGTGCCAGCACAAGAGAAGGCTCTTCAATGAATGAAGCCCACAACACCTACAATAGACATACATCATATGATATATATTATTCATGCATAAAATCATGCATTACATTCGCATCACGTCATTTACAGGTAAAGACGATGCCAAACTGAGGCAACACTATTCCGGTAAACTCCACCTCCACTTGAGGTACCTACAAACATCAAGAAAGATGATGGCACACTCAAGCCCAAAGTCAACATCGCAAAAGCCTTCTAAAACAATAGAGCGGTCTTAGGGACATCCCCGAACTTTCATTAAGCTCATTTATTCATCATGTTTTAATTTTTGATTGAAGGGGCAAAACGTTTTGCTTCGCATAAACTCAATCAAATAATTAAAACTTTCATCATAAAAATGTATTAACATTATAGTATTCTCTATTTGTCACAGAATACAAGTCAACATCCTATTAAGGAAAATCAAAATACAATCGAAGAAAGAAATGGTCAAATATCCCTCCATATGGGATTATCTTTGAAACAGATTCGAACACCTATCTTCAAGGGGCACACGATAATAGCAGCCGAAGAAGGAAACAACTGCCAAATATTATAGGGCACCGCAGAAAGAAACGGTCGACCAACCCGCAAGGGGCAACAAGCACCAAGGAGTTCAGAAGAAAGAAATAGACAATCTCGCGAGGACACGGTGCCAGAAAAGAAGGCCCACGTCATCACTATTTGGGGGCAAAGAAGGCACCAACAGCACTGGTAAGGTAAATTATCAATTCTTCCGCTCTGTTTCATGTAATCATACTAGTCATACAACTAACAATTATCACACGAGGGGTAGCTATGAGCACAGGATTTTGTACCATCTCATACATTCAATGATGATGGCTTTTTGGGATTTTTATCCTCGAATCACACTATTTTTTATTATCTAAAGATCTCTGAATGGAAATGTTCCTCGTCGCCAAGTTATGCTAAGGACTTTAATTATTTTGAAAAATAAAGATTTTGGTAAAATTTATTAAAATAAATAAATAAAAATAAAAAATATATGAATTTAAAAAAAATCAAAAAAAAGCCCGACTAAACTGGGCTCACCAAACGGGCGAGCCTAATGCGTCGGCTCACTAAGGCTCCCTGGGATTTCCAGCGAGCCGTTGGAATTTCCAGCAAGGCTTGCTAGAATCTCCAGTGAATTATCTCTTTGATAAATAAATATTTATTTTACATAAACACTTAAACTGAAAAATGAACGAGTAATGTTCCCGGGGACCATACGGATATGTCAAAGTGGATTCACTCCCAAAGGATAAGCCTCAGAGTTCCTAGAGTTGCTCTATCTCGTGTTTCTTTTGATGTTTCAATTTATTCTAAATAATGACCTAGGAATAATTTTGATTTATTCTATTATGTAAATATAGATTTAATATTTATTCTTCTTCTTCTTTTCTATTTATGAAAATTCATGTTAGATTACCCCAACGAAGGGAATAAAAATTATTCTCGGATACAGGCCTCACACTTTGCCATGCGATCATTTTCATTTATTAAAAATGACCAACATGCTTGTAAATAAAATAAATTGTTTTATTTCTAAATAAAAAATTTTCAATCGTTGATGTTTTAATTAGGTCACACGGGCCTCGTCAAAATCAAATTGAACATACGTGCAAATATTGTGCTATACATTATGCTAACCATTGTGGATGCAGGTTAAATGTATGCCCAGGATTTATTTTTCTTCGGGTGTTGCAAATATTTTCATTGAAATTGTAATTAATAGATTAGGTGGGTGGTTGCATCCCCCGAGGCTATGTAATCTGTAATCTTTACTTGTCCGCATTTATTTAGCGCTTTAACATATGAATTTACCACTTTCAAATATACATGAATCATGCATAATAACTCAAAAAATGATAGAAGTGCTAATATGCACAATTAAAAAATACGGTTTTCTATAGGTGTAATATAATGTGATCCAATAAGAAATAAGTAACTTATCCCACACCCGAATCTCTGTCTTAGTGGGCCGTCCCTCGGATGTTAAGCCTCACAGGACTCTAATTCCTGGAAGAGCTAATCTAGGTGGCGACTCTACACTAAGAGATGGTGGATTTGGGTTTGATTGTTCTAAAAACCTTTTTTCTTTCTCAATCTAACTTTTCCAGGTCAATGACTTGGTACAAATTTATTTTCAACATAAACACCCCAGAGGACCGTGCCTCTCATCCGCGCGCTCTCAGCCCATCACTCTATGTCGTCCGCTCACAAGTAGTTAGAAAGGAAGGTACTTTCTATAAAACTATGTCTACCCACTGTAAAGGCTGCTCCGCCTAAGTAAGGAACAAACACTAGTGGATTAAAGCTCGAAAAAGGTATTCGGGACTATAGATAGGCTCGAGGCTAAACCAGGATAAAAATTTAGGTGTTCAAGTTCTAAACTTACGCTCTTAGCTTTTACTTTGCTCTACTCATTCATCATCTCTCTTCTGTTATTTGTTTTTGCTTGAAAAACTAATATTTCCTGAGTCAAGCACTCAGCAGCAGATTGTAGATAAATTGTGCCAGCAAAACTGAGCAATTTATTCAGTTTTTATATTGTAACTCAGCACGCATACTCGGCACATAAATAAAAACTCAACTTGGTGAAACAGAATTTCGTAAACCGTTAAAAGTAACCAAGATTCATACTCACCCCCCCTCAGTGGTTGTTTACAAGCCGTCTATAGGACCAACAAGAGTTTTCCTGGTTATATGAAGACATGCTTGGGGTCGATAGAGAGATCTATGAGCATAGAATTCCCATTGATCTGTGAGTCAAGCTAGTGAAGTAGAAGCTACGAAAAGTTATGACCAAAATGGGCTGAGAAGGTCATGGAAGAAGTGGCCAAGCAAATAGAAGCTATGTTCTTAGAAGTGGTTAAGTACCCCACCCGACTAGCTAACATCATGTCGTTTGAAAAAAAGGATGGGAAAGTTCGGGTATGTGTGGACTAGAGTATGAGACCCGTTACACTATTGTGGAAAAGATGTATACCACAATGGTATGGCCAACTAAAATGCTACGCTATTATTTTTATTCCTATCAGGTGCAAGTGGTGGCCAAGGTCGATCCCATGAAGTATTTGTGTCAATCTCCCACATTAGCCAATAAACTTTTCAATGGTTGTTGCTCCTCTCTAAGTTTGACATTGAGTAGATCACGCGAAAAGTCATCGAGGGTCAAGTGGTTGCTAAGTTCTTAGCTAATCAAGCCTGATTATGTGCAAAACTTGGAGTTCCTAGATGAGCAGTGTTTACCACTTTTCTACTAATAATATAAAAGTTCTAAATATGAATAGGTGTTATCAATACCGCTTATCAAATAGAAAAATGATGATAACTATAAGTATACAATTGCGATGTAGTTTTAGAAGATATCGATCCCACAGGAAAGGAATTCGACTTTAAGGATCAACTAGAGTTACGAAACAAAAGCAAAAAAATAAGTTCAAGGTTTTGAATGGCAGACTGATGAATGGACAGATGCATGAATAGATTAGAGAAGATGTAAAGCATATGGATATTCCTTAAGAACAAGTATAGTGGAGTAAAATATACAAAATAATCAAGAATTTTTTATGCACTAGATAACTTCAACAAACTCGATTCTAGACCCCCAAATATCCTATAATTCACCGTAAAGCAACACATGAAATGACTTTTCTAAATCTAGGGTAAATGAATTATAACACTTATAAAAACCTTGATAAAAATAATACTATGCTTAGTACGGGTCGCTCTCGCATAGCCACATTTAGCAAGTTACCACTCCAAAAAGGTTGGCTCACTAAATAGCGGTATAATCACATATCCAGTGATTATACACAATCTTGTTAACCCCGAAACTACTCTTAAAGTCAACTTGAAAGCATATAACTTCATTAATATAAGTGATGCAAGATGAAATACTTGTTATGACACATAGACATATCAAAAACTTTGAATTAGAAAGTATAAGTAGAAAACAAAGTAAAGTTGTAAGGTATGTAAGTGAAAGATAAAGTTGATCAAACAGTATCCACTATTTAATAGGATTCGTCAATTCCTGCAATTCCTACGTCTACTTTGAATTCGGTATCAACTCGTACAGAACCTCCATTAGGGTGCTATTCCTTGTGAAAATTGAACAAATGAATGTTGAAGAATAGAAACTTTTATTTATAAGTGCTTTGCAATTACACTCATACAACAATTGCTCGAATTTGTGGAGAAATCTAGTGATTGAAACAAGAATCGAATCACTTATACATTTTTCTCTCTAACACTTTAAACTTAGCAAAATTTATATAATTTTCACTCTCTATCTATCATACATAAAATCTCATACCATCTGCTCTACCTTGCACATGGAATTGGTTGATTTGAACCTCTATTTATAGAGTGTGAAATGTTGCATTTATCTAAATGAATAGTAATGTCCGTTGGTAAAGGGTTGCATCATCTTCAATGTGATTGAATGCAAGATTTCATCCTTATCTTCAATGGATAGGCACCTTTTCGTGGTTGCATTGTCTCTAAAAGGTGTCTCTTCACTTAACAGTTGATGGTGGTTGATCGTTCTTACCTGGTAGTTGGAAGTTGAGAAGAATTTATCAAATACTTCATTATTTGCAAGCATGACATACATGTCACGATCGTGATAGCTAGTCATGAGTGTGATTTGGCCAATCGCGAGTAGGAATCACGATCATGACATGGTCGTGATTTATGCTTTTCTTCATTATTCTTCTTTGCAACTTTACTGATCTTTGACAACTTCGATCCTAAGCCCCATGCATCTTTTTGCACCTTTTTCACTCTTTTTGCATAGAATTCCATCTTTGATCATTTCACTCCCAAGATTCACCTAGTTTCTGCAATTGCATAAAAAATGACTATATACCACGTGAAATCTTTTATATGAAGTATGAAATGACTCTAAAAACATCATTTTATGAGTAAAAATATCAAGATAATAAGTGTAATTAGCTAATCAAGCCTCAGATTCTGATTATGTGGAAAACTTGGAGTTCCCAGATGAGCAATTATTATTGGTAGAAGAAGTCGAGAAGTGTAGAACCCAAGTTAATGGTACTTCACAGTACTTAAATGTATTGGAAATAGCAAACTGTTTAGGATAGTGAAATTAATTGAGTACTAAGTATACTCTTAATTAATGAAGCTGACTTGAGTTTGTTTAAGGAAAAAAAACTCAATTTGCTGAGTATTTAATTAAGTTACGGCTTAGAGTAGGAAAAGTTGAGTCTATGCTGAGTAATATATAGTTTAGAAAGATATCAACTCAGTTGTGCTGAGTTAGCTTTTATTAATTAAACGCTATAACATTTGACAATTAGAGAATTAAATGACACTTGTACTGGTAACATGTTCTATGAGAAACAGAATATTTTTTAGATGCTTTTCAGGTTAAAAAGTGCTGAAATTATAGAATGTTTCTAATGGTCCTCACAAGATAAAAGGTGTTAGTACGGAATGTCAGAGATTTCTCACTAATGTCCAAGGCAAAGGGAATTCTCTAACATGCATTGTTTCTCAATGTCTCAACGCCCCTTTGCAAGCATCAAAAATGTCAACCAATCTCAAGATTCCACGTTACACTTCACGCGCTCTCTACCAGAATGATTTGCTTGAAGACAAATGAGATTTTGTCAATGGAATTTTATCGCGCCTCAATGTTTAAATTTCTATCTCTAAACGTCCTGGAATTTATCTCCAACGGGAAGATTCAAAAAATAAGAAGAGAAGAGAAATTCAACAACTCCAAGGATGAAAAGTTTGCAACAGCTACTTCACAAAGCTTTAAGTATAAATAAGAGAATGAAGCAAATGTTCAAACTTGGTGAATCACCTTGATTTTCTTTAAGAGCTGAAACTCTACGCAAATACTCCCAGCTTCAAGAAATTCTAAATTCAAGCAATCAACAAACATTCACTGTCAATCTATTTGTAATAGAGAGAATCAATCTTAGATTTAACATTATAAGGATTCAACAATTTATAAGTTGAATTCAGTTCACAAACTCTTTCTTTAAATCTAAGTGTTAGTTTGGGAAGGGTACCCAAATTGAGTTGAGTGGTAGTTAGAAAGAAATGTACTTTCTATAAAACATGTTTACCCATTGGAAAGACTACTCAGCCTAACTAAGGAATGAACACTAGTGGATTTAAGCTCGGAGAAGGAATTTGGGGACTGGAAGTAGGTTCGGAGATGAACAAGGATAAAACCTGGTGTTGAAGTTCTAAACTTTCAGTTTAGCTTTTATCGCGTTACAACTCATTCATCATTCTTTCTGCTCTTATCATTTTGCTTGAAAACCAATCCGTGCTGAGTAGAGTACTCAACAAGCGATTGAAGATAAAATGTCCTGCGAAGCTGAGCATTTTATATGTTTTTAGACCTGCTTAGCACAACATCACTCAGTACGCATCTAAAAACTTAACTTGGTGCAAATATTTTATAAATCTAATAAGTAACTAAGAAACGCATTCACCCCACCTATGTGGTTGTTTGTAAGCTGTTAAGGACTAATAAGAAGGAATGGACCATGTACTTTGATGGCTCCATGAATCGCAAGGGAGAAGGCTTAGGTATGGTCTTGATCACTCCTCAAAATGAGGTTATACCATTGTCAAAGCATCTTGAATTCCCAATCATAAATAATGGGGCAAAATACAAGGCTTGTTTATCCGGTTTAGAAGCCCTTAGAAAGGTTAGAGCTAACGAGGTCTCAATCATTGGGGATTCTGCCCTAGTTATTTGCCACGTGATAGATGACTCATTCGAACTCGAATCTCTACACTATGGTATGGACTAGGCAAACGGATCTAGGCTGCACCAAATTTTCCTAGAAGAGCTAATCTGGAAGGTAACTCTATAACATAGGCTAGGGATTTAAGTCTCGAGTCTTTTTAACTTCACATCACTTTTCAATCAACACGCTTTAGAAAGCCCCCACGCCCCATCTCACGAGGCTAGAACCTTGTGATGACCATGCGGGTCGAATGTCATCTGCTCACAGTATCCCTTTGAAATTTGGGGAGAGAATATAGAGTACAAGATTTAAGAAATTGAAACCATTTGTAACTTTCTAAACTTGTATTATCTCATTTACTGCTCCTCATAATTTTGTAAGGTCCTTATAGCATCCTCAACTTCAAAAAAGTGCACAAATTTACTTTGTAAATGTCACGTGTAAGCTTTTAATTGATTTGACTTCTCAAACATGTCATGATAGCATAATCAAATATTACTAAGCATGTACTCATCATGCAAAAGCTATCCAGGCGGAATAAACCCGCCTCGGCAAAACAAGAGAAGACCAAGTCATGTCTTATCTCAATAAAGGGGTAGGTCTAGGTGGTTATTAAGCTAAGTCAGTTTATCCACCTGCAGAGATCTCACCAGCTTAGGAGTAGAATCCAACTAAGATTCTATTTCCTAAGAGATTCTCTATAATGAAGGTAGTCCTCACTAATTAGGACTCTCATTATACTGGAAACCAACTCTATCTTATTTAGGAGATAAGAATCTATTTAGGCAAGAGTTTCATTTGGGATATAACTCCCTAACCTAATCAGGAATCATGTAAAGCCTATAAAAGGACCCCTTAGGTTACCATTCAAAGGTATGTATTCTAAACACTTAAAATTCCTTACCTCCTCTCTTAATCCCGATTAAAACTTAAGCATCGGAGAGGCTACCCGGTCACATGGTTATTCCCCCATAGCAACCATTTCTATCTTACATGAATCATTAACACTCAACAAAAGGAGCATAAAGGAGTTAATCTCAATTAGAGAGTTAGTGCGTGAAACCACGTTTCAGGACTAATTCTTCATTGGTGCGGTGAGTGTGGACTGATCTTCCTGCTTAGGTGAGAACCTCAGTTCATACCAGAAGTTTTCGATGACTGGAAAAAGACCTTAAGATTGTTAAAACACCATGACCAGCAACATGATAGGTGATGACCCCAACACCTCGTGAGAGGAAAACCATCATATGAGGACTACCACCCCTCCTATAATGGTGGTCACATCCACTATAAAACCACCGTCCATGATGATAAATAGTACAAATGGCAAAGGGAACACTACAGGTGATAATCCTCTCATACGCATGCAACAAAAATACAAGATCACCCTTGAAGAGATAGAAGCCTACCAAAGATCTATGATTGATACTTACTATTCCTCAAGTGTCATTTATGGAGAATTGAGAAAGAGTGGACTGACCATATCAAGGTGGGAGACTGTTCTAGCTGGCAATCTGATGGATGATTTTGAGAAAGTAGTGTGAGCGAACGAAGTTTTTGGACCCACGCGGTCACTGCGAACCAACCCCGTGACATGGGACATGGGGTTTTTATTAAAACAAATAAGAAAGAAAAGTTTTTTAAAGACTCGAAGCCTAAACCTCTCACCTACATTGTTACGGAGTCACCACCTAGATCATCGTTTTCTAGAAATTCGGTACAACCTAGATCCGTTAAGTCTGAACCACAACGTAGTAAAGATATTTGGATCCGGATGACTTACCTACTTTGTCGTTATTTGAGTTTTAATTACATGCATGCCACTACCTTTCATATAATTCAAATTATTTCTAGTCATTTTTTATTATGTTAGAGTTAATCACACACATGCGGAAATAATAAATAAATCGATAAACAAATAAAAGAAAGCTATAAATAAAGTAAATATGAGGTTTCTAGTCTAAAGGGTAGTAGGGTTAATAATAATGCAAATCATGGGTAATATACAAATGGTCCTAAATACAAATGATCTACAAGTACCTTTTATTTACAATTGTGATACACAAAGGAAACTAAAACCCTAACATACATCTAACCTAAACTACCTACATCCACAAAGGTTAGCATAAGGTATATCATGACATCATGGCACAACTAGTTAATCAAACAAGATGTAGTTAGTAGTATAAGTTAGATTAAAATCGCCTATTTGTGGATTTAAAAGCGGAGAATTTGGGTTCCCCGCTTGCTTTTATTGGAAAATAATTGAATTTAGACTTGATCTACCAAATTTTATTATTTAGAATTAAACATGGTATAAATGAGGTTGGTTATCAAGAAAAAATGAATTTCTCATCGTGTGGGGCCTAAAATAGTAATAAACAACAAGAAAATGAACAAAGTAGGCAAAAAATGCAAAAAAGGTTTGAAAATAAAGCACAAAATCATGCCAAATAGTCTCCAAAAGCTCAAAATCTTACCAATCTCACGTGAATCCGTGACTTTTGGAGCCATAGACACCGAGGAAAGAGATCCCGAAGCCATTTTATAGCCGATTTGGTTGGAAAATGTAGAAAAGTATGCTTTTTGGTGAAGGGAATAGTAAACCCAAGACTTAGATTTTTTTATTTCTAACTTGAACCCAAAAAGGAAATGGGAGGTTTCAGAGAAAAAGCATCGAAAAAAAGGATGTAGACATTTTCCCAATTTTTTTCAAAAATCTCAAATTTTTTCTCCCTAGAATTCTCTATCTAAAAAGTTTCCTAAAGAGGTAAAAGTCTCAACTTTAATAAATCTAATTTTTAGATTTATATACTAGTTGGTAAAAATCGTAAATAAGTGAAAAGTAAAGGACATTTTGAGAAAAGAAAAATAAAAGAAATGGCAAAAAGGGAAAAAAATATTGGAGTGGGCAATAAGATAGTCCCAATTCGAACAGCCAGAATCGATCCTAACCGGCCGGGACCAACTCCCTTGGAGTGGCCGGTCTGGACCAATCCCGACCTACTTATACGGGCTGAGACTGGCCCAAAAAGCCAGTACCGACACCAACCTGCTGTTGCAGGCCGACGTCGGTACCGGTCCAAGAGGGCCGGTTTGAAAAATTGAACCGGTCAGGACCAATTCGAACAGGATGGTAGACTATTTTATGGTTTTTTCTTTGAATGGTTTTAGCTTCCAAAAGATCCAAGGATCTCCTCCGAACATCTCATAACCTCAAAGTGGATCATTGGAATAGAAGAGGCAAGTGAAAATATTCCTCATCATTGCTTTGACCAAGAATCTTGTAATCACAAGCATCCAGGGGACATATACCGCTACAATTCTATAATCATATAACAATCCCGGCCATTACACCATCCATACCGTACACAAGCCCATTAGTTTCTTCTACGCCCATTCCAACAATTCAATAGGAAAGCACCCACCCGGCCCAATTTGGGGCAAGGTTCGATCAGCCAGTCCACACAACTATTCCTACTTCAATGATTAGTGGCGACCGTGAAAGATGGGCATATACCGCCTAGAGACATCAGGCTAACTTTGGTCACTATTTAGTGGTTGGGGAAGGGGTACCGCCTGAACCAATCCCAAAGGCAAAAAGGGACTTAAAGACCCATTAAAGTGGAAAGTGAGGAAGAGGAGGATGACCTGGAGTTTGAGAAGAATGAAAGGTTTTGCAAAATTGGTAGTGCCCTTCTAAGAGGCGACTTCAAGAACAAATTTCTTGCCTCTTAAAAAGAACATCCTCCAGCAAACCCTACCTCAACTTGTGTAAATACCCTTTGTTGAGAGGTACACAGGAAAAGATGACCCAAATTATCACACGGGTGATTAAAGGAACTGGATAGAAATGGCAGGTGCCATAGAGGCCTACATATGCATATACTTCTCATCCACTCTAGGTGGACCGGTAGCATGATGGTTTAACTCAGTTCTCCCCAAATCCATAGGCAATTGGGATAAGCTTAGTGATGCATTTTGCAAACATTTTTTAGGCTCTGCTCCAATGGACTTATGACAAGAAGCCTGCATGAGATCATACAAAACCCGGAAGAAAGTCTTCATGAGAATTATAATCGCTTCAATGAAGCTTGCTTGGAGGTAAGAGATCTAGATTTTAGCACGGCCAAAGAGATAATGCTAAAAGGTCTAAGAAACAGGGACTTGAGGAATTGTGAGCATGGGATTTTGTACCAGCTCGCGCTTTCAATGATGTTGACTTTTAAGGATTTTAATCCTTGAATCACATGAGTTTCGATTATCTAGACTCCTTTAAGTGGAGTATTCCTCATTGCTATTTTTAGAAGGGATTTATAATAAATTAATTAATTGGATTTTCTTAATCCAAAATTAATTAATTAAAAATACAAAAAAGTACAAAAAAATTCAAAAAATGTGAAAAAATATCGAAAAAGTACTGAAACAGGATTCCTAGTCCGAATTTGGCTAAAGAAGCCTCGCCAGAAAGTCCATCGAGGCCCCGCCAGAATTCCGGCGAGGGTAGGCAACCCTCGCCAGAATTTCTTACCATATTTGGATTTCTAGGATTTTTTTCACTATAAATAAATGGAAATTTTTCGAGAAAAAGAATTGGCAATTTTTAGCAGAAATATACAGACTAACGGCGATCTGATCTTCTACATTTTTTCGAATTAAAAACACTTTTTTATTCAAACATTTTTTCTGAACACTAAAAACTCAAAAGATGACGAGGACTACTCCTAAAGGTCAAGCGGGTATTTTCGAAGTGGATTCGCTCCGTAAGGGTAAGCCTTTGAGTTCCTAGATCTTCTATTTCGTGCTCATTGTATTTTGCTCTACTTTATTTTACATGTGGACCTAGGGGTTATTTTACTTTATTCTTATTATGTCCATATTGTTGTAATAATTTATCTTCTTCTTCAATTTCTTTTATTTAATGGGGATATCAATTAGAATAGCCCCAGGAAGGGAATAAAAAATATATTCCCGAATAAAAGCCCTCACATTTTTACCATGCGAGCATTTTCACTAATTAAAATAAGCTACCAATGTGTTAATAAAAATGAACCTTTTTATTTCTAAACAAGAACTTTTAATCATTGTTTATTTTAATTAGGCCACACAGGCCTCGCAGAAATTAAATCGATCATACGTGTAAATGTTGTGATATATTTTGTGATAACCTTTATGGATGCAGGTAGATTAGGATTAGATGTATGCATAGGATTTTATTTTCCTTCCGGTATCGCAGTTTAATTATTTTTGGGAAATGTAATTAATAGATTAGGTAGGCGATTGCATCTGCCGAGGTTTTGTAATTCTTAATCTTTACTTTTTCGCATATACTTTTCCGCACTTATTTACCGCTTTATGTATGGATTTATTGCTTAACAACTATACGTGAATCATGCATTATAACTCCAAAATGACATAAATGCGAATATTCGCAATTAAGAAATACGGTTTTCTGTAGATGTAATATAATGTGATCCAATAAGAAATAAGCAACGTATCCTGAACCCGAATCTCTGTGCTTTAGTGGGCTATCCCCCGGACGTTAAGCCTCACAGGACTTTAATTCCTGGAAGAGCTAATCCAGGTGGTGACTTTACACTAAGAGATAACGGATTCGGGTTTGATCGATCTAAAAAGGTTTTCTCTTTCTCAATCAAACTTCCCGGGGTCCATGACCCGGTACATTTTATTTTCAATCTAAACACCCCGGTGGACCGCGTCTATTATCATCCGCATGCTCTCAGTCCATCGCTTTCATGTCATCCGCTCACAGTGGCGACTCCATTGGGGATCTTTTCTAAAAACTTATTTTTTAAAGATTTTAGATTTTGGATAAGTGTCAAAAAATATTAATCACATTATTATGTATTCTCTTAATTATGACATATTCCTAATAATGCATTGCAATAGAGGGGATTAGCCCTTAAGTTTAAGGTACCCTATTACCGCGAAGCTCTCTCTTGTATTAATCTGCCTCCTTGAGAAAAGACAGTACTTGAGCGGGTGGAGCACTTGTTGCCATATTGCATGTACCTCTCTCGTTAGAACTCATTGGGGGAGAGGCTTGGAGTGTATTTTAGTGCAACAAGAACCTTATACATCAACAACCTATTTACGAAACTCATGTAAATAAACCATAGGCATTTTCCCTAGGGTGTTACCCAACAAATGACCATGCATTATACTTTTCTTGCAAGTGCGCTCCTTAGTACCCCTATGGTCCTAAGATGAACCAAACTTAGGATAGAGACTAGCCAAAAACCCTACACGCGGGAGTTGTATGGTTGGAAATTTGGACGTTGCATGCTATGTACTATGTACTTATTATTGTACAAATGTCACGCTAACCACGAATTTTAATGCAGACACTTTAACTCACACACTCATAGCACTTTCTCATCATGATACAAATCGGTGTCATATACACTTAGGGTTAGATGACACTCTAGGTCATGTTACCCTAGGATAACAGGAAACATCACTTACCCCTTCCAAACAAGATATCCACTTGACATCCTACTCTTAGCTCGTACAGGGAAAACATACCTTTCTTTTGCTACACTTACCCCACAAGGGGTAATAACATATCCCACATATCACCTATGAGATGTCCACTCAACATCCGATTCATAGCCCACATGGGAGAATCACAAATACCACATAGCCCAAGTGGGGCAAATACCTACCCAAACCATTTTCCCCACATCAAGTGATGTCCTTGCTGACATCCAAACCTATGCCAGCATGGGGCAAACTCTTTTTGAGTCTTACCTTACCAATCCTCAAGGGTATACGCCTAATACCTGAACCATCCACCTACACGAGGTAATGATTCATGCATCACCACATACCCTAAAATAGTGATGACCACACGGGCATCCAAAACTCAGCCCTAATTGGGCAAAATAACCAAATCATTCATTCAATAGCTACATATAGTGGTTATTTTCATTTCATCAGGGTATGTCACACTGCTTACTCGAAATAATTTTGACCTCCTCATTCCATAAGATCTAGTCATAGTATAAAATCTCAAACCATCGACCTATTACCACATGGTAATTTGGTAACTTGATATACACCATTCACGTTACAATATCACACAGACATTGTACAGATCTAAAATCCATCCCTAGGGGTTGGTTTTCCATTTTCACCTATTTTACTTAACAACTAACCTATTTGTTTCAAATGGATTGACAAACATATTATTCATCTCACATCATGGCATGCTAACCCCAAGTGAATGCTTCCATAACATTAAACATCTCATGCATTTTTCGCATCACGAATCATGTCATAAATCCCAAACGCATGGTCTGATCTTTTACTTATGTATCAAAGGGGCTTGGAAAAGGCCTGCTCATCGCTTGGTTCGCTTTTCTCTAATCATGGTCAATCTGGAGGGGGTTCCGTACACCAACTTAAGCGAGGACTCAGGTTTCGATTCAGATTCAGTTCAACGTATGTCTTTCATGGCCAATCGATAAGAAGAAGGTGTGGGGGAGGATCACCTAGTCCTTGCGGGATAAAACTCTCAATAGACACATCAGTCATCGATCAGCACCGAGATTGCAGTTGTATTGAAGTCAAAACCAACCTCAAATTTGTCAACCGGCATTTAGCTTCAACAATCCCTTCCAGTAGCAATCTAGGAACCATTTCTTCCCAGGGTAATTTGGCCAACTAGCGTTTGCCCCAATGCCTTTTTATCAAAGAATGACCCAACAGCCTATTCCGAGCTAGAGTAAGTCGATTGCCTCACAATTCAAAGCACCTCACCTGCCCAACTTATGGCATTGCCCCAGGGGAAATATTGCTTTTATCCAAGCACTAGAAAAGACATCCTCCAGTAACAAGGCATGGCGGAATTGTGACAACAATTCTTAGCCACTCACGGTTACCATCTCATAAACACATACCCTACACGGCCAACAATCAAAGAAGAAGACAGCTTACCACCAAACTTTGCAATGCCGTAGTTTGAGAAGTACGTGGGATCTGAGGACTCGCTTGCTCACTTAGTACATTACCAAATAGTGATGAAGGCATTAAGGGTCAGCAAAAGGATGATGGCTAAGCTCTTTGTCATCACCTTGAGCCACCCATTCAATGAATGGTATAGTCACCTTCCACTATACGTAGCTATTGATTGGAATAGTCTTGCTCAGGCTTTGATGGGGTATTATGGTTTCAATACCCAAATGGAAATCACAATGCAACATTTAGAGGCTACAAGGCAAGAGAAGGGTGAGAACTTCAAATCTTACTATGGACGTTGGATGGCCACACAAGTCAGACTGCAGGCTCACTTAACTCTATCAGAGATGATAACCAAGCTTCTTGATGGTGATGGTGCACTGCCATCATACAGAAACAAGTTTGGGTCGGACATCTTTTCAAGCTATCAATAAGTGTTTGAAAAGGTAGATAGGATGGAGCACTTCAAATCCATGAACAAATCTATGGGGCACTGGTACGTGATGATGACATCAAATATGAAATAAGTTATCTTGTAACAACTTTGCCCATGAGGCTTTTTGAATAAATCAAACTTTATTTACTCGCTTAATATTCTATTGATGACATCACGCATTCTCATAAGCATATACATAATGTTTTTAGCACATGTGACACATCATGTCATGAAATTAACTTGGGTGTAAATGGATCCACTAAAACTACGATAAGTTCAAATGATTTGGCTCTTGAGAGAAATTGAGAGATAAACTCAGGTACTTAGATAACGTGTGATAGCATTTGCCTCACCAAAGACGTAAGATTAACAGAAAAGATCTCCATGCATGAAATGTCCACTGGCTATTAAATCAGTCAAGCAAAAGTCAAATTGATCGAAGCTAGAATAGGGTCGAAATGTCAACAGAGCAGATGGAAGTTCCCCAAAAGGATCAAATAACCGGCCGCAATGCCAAAGACACAAAGAAGGGGTTAGATTATTAAGCACATCAACAACTCCACCACACGACTCATCACCATTTTTGGGCCAATCATTACACTATTGAAAGAACATCATTGAACGTAAATTGTTCATCCTTGATAGAATCAAGCTATCAGAACCGAAGCCTTTGAGCCCTGACATATCACCTATCTTCAAAGAAAACATTGATGATTAAACAGTAAGATTCCTCATCACATACACCTCAAGCCAACAAATCAGCACGAGCACCAACCAATCAATAAAAAATGTTGAACAAGACAACAACTGAAGTCATGGACATGGATGGTAATCGATCTACCAAATCAATCAAGATTGACATAATTGCTATCACGCATAGGTGAAAGATATAAATCAATAAAAGCAATACCAATAAAAAATTTGTAATTAGCCTTTCAATTAACAATCAGTTAGTTGGGCAAAAATTAGGGGCCTTTTTCAAAATAGAAAAAGAATAGTCTGTTGAGTTGAAAACCTGAAAAGGGTGACTCAGGTAAAACTTAAGACATCGAGAGATAAGCAAACAAACTGGTTAGAAAACCTAAAAGGGTTAATCAATGGCAGGAGTCAAATCATTTGAAACATTTATACCCCTGTTAAGTTCATCAATGAATTGTCATTTTTGCTGAATCTTTATGCATGTGCTTATTTTGATTACTTGCATAATGGTAGAATATCGCAAGTGAACATCCAAAAAAATAAGAAAAGAAAAAAATGAGTCTGTTGGATTGAAAACCTAAAGGGGCGGTCCAGGTAAAAATTATGGCAAGGTTCAATAGATTGAAACCCCGTAAGGGGGTCTATGAAAAAATTAGAACCAAAGAAATATCAAATTCATCATCTCCTCTTGGAATGATACATGACATCATATACCTCCAACACTTCAGGCGAATGGCTTCCAAGTAATTATCGCTAACACAATGCGGGTCAACGACTCATCTAGATCTTCCTCAAACCAGATCAAAACTCTAAATTAGAATCTGAATCAACGAACCCATGGTGGTCACTTTGAGGAAGTCATCCATGGAATCCCTAATGTTCACCACTTTTCTTCTGATAATATAAAAGTTCTAAATATGAGGAGGTGTTGTCAGGACCACTTATCAAATAGAAAAATGATGATAACTGCAAGTATATAGTTGCGATGTAGTTTTAAAAGATATCAATCCCACGGGGAAGGAATTCCGTTCTAAGGATCAACTAGAGTTACGGAACAAAGAAAATAAAATAAGTTGGAGGTTTTGAATGGCAGACTGATGAATAGACAGATGCATGAACAGATTAGAGGAAATGCAAAGCATATAGTTATTACTTAAGAACAAGTATAGTAGAGTAAAATATGCAAAATAATCAAGAATGTTTTATGCACTAGATAACTTCAACAAACTCGGTTTTAGATGCCCAACTATCCTATAAATCACCGCAGAGCAACACACGAAATGACTTTTCTAAATCTAGGGTAAATGAATTATGACACTTATAAAAACTTGGATAACAATAATATTATGCTTAGTACGGGTCGCTCTCACATTGCTATATTTTTAGCAAGTTACCACTCCAAAAATGTTGGCTCACTAAACAGTGTTATAATCACATATCCAGTGATTATACACAATCTTGTTAACCCTGAAACTACTCTTAAAGTCAACTTGAAAGCATATAACTTCATTAATATAAGTAACGCAAGATGAAATACTCGTTATGACACATATACATATCATAAACTTCGAATTAGAAAGTATAAGTAGAAAACAAAGTAAAGTTTTAAGGTATGCAAGTGAAAGCTAAAGTTGATCAAACCGTATCCACTCCTTAATGGGAGTCTTCAATTCCCATAATTCCTGCGTCTACTTTGAATTCGATCTCGACTTGTACAGAACCTCCATTATGATGCTATTCCTTGTGAATATTGAACAAATGAATGTTGAAGAATAGAAACTTTTATTGATAAGTGCTTTGCAAGTACACTCATACAACAATTGCTCGAATTTGTAACAATCGCTTAAATTTGTGGAGAAATCTAGTGATTGAAAAAAGAATTGAATCACTTATACATTTTTCTCTCTAACACTTTGAACTTAGTGAAATCTATATAATTTTCACTCTCTATCTATACCATTTGCTATTGTCACCTCTTCATCCCACACTACTACATGCAATTGGTTGATTTGAATCTCTATGTATAGAGTGTGTAAAGTTATGTTTATCTAAATGAATAGTCATGTCCATTGGTGAAGGGTTGCATCATCTTCAACGTGATTAGATGTAAGATTTCGTCCTTATCTTCAATGGATAGGCACCTTTTCGTGGTTGAATTATCCCCAAAAGGTGTCTCTTCACCTGACAGTTGATGGAGGTTGATGGTGGTTGATCGTTCTTATCCGACGGTTGGAAGTTGAGAAGAGTTGATCAAACTTGTCACGATTCCCGAGCATGACATATATGTCATGATTCTGAATGTAAGTTGGTAACTTACTATTTATGAAGAATGATAAGTCATGAGATAGTCGCAAGAGTGACTTGGCCAATCACGAGTAGGAATCACTATCGTGACATGGTCGTGACTTATGCTTTTCTTCATGGTTCTTCTTTCCAACTTTACCGATCTTTGACAACTTCGATCCTAAGCCAATTTCTTGCATTCTACGCATCTTTTTTCACCTTTTTCACTCTTTTTGCATAGAATTCCATCTTTGATCATTTCACTCCCAAGATTCACCTAGTTTTTGCACTTGCATAAAAAACAACTACATACCACATGAAATCTTTTATATGAAGTATAAAATGACTCTAAACCATATCATTTTATGAGTAACAAATCAAGATAATATGTGTAATTATACACTTATCACACCCCCACACTTAACTTTTACCTTGTCCTCAAGGTAAACACAACAAAAGTATATAAAATAGTAATTTAAGTTTGTACCTCATTTGGCGAAAGACTATTGTAGTGAGTACCACATTCCCACTCCGCATAAGTTTCAAGTAAATTATACAAAATTTCTCACAAATTAGTAATGTGCAATTTAAATAGTCTAGTTGCATACAAGTGCTCTTAATGGAGGGCCAACAGAATTGCATCTTCATATAAGTGTTATATGCTTACTCAAATATTTCCTTCTCTCAAGTATAGTATAAAGTATAAAGGACAAAGGGAGCACACTTTGAAAAGATTGATCTCAAGGCATTTTTAGGTAACCTAGGATGCTAAACACTTTTAGTGGTTGCATTTTATGCTCCATACCACTTTCTCTCATTTTTTAAACATATGTTTTTGAAGTACAGATTTGTACTCTGTACCCATTTTTCATGCTAAGCTACTTTTTCTTTTTTCACTCATTGAATGGTTGCAGTTTCTGCTCCGTACCATTCCTCACCTTTTGCATAACTCATTGGTTATCCTCTCTTTCTTTTGATTTTTCTCTCAATACCCTCATCCTTTATTGATCACTTTTAAAGTATGATGGCTATATTTTCCCTACCTTTTAGACACACTCAATACTTATAGGATGTATTCGAGAATAGAATATAAAACTTATAGTAAGAACACTACTAGATATTACTCCACTCAAAACTTATCGGTAGCATTAAACTAAAACTATATAACTTATACTAATTCATGTTGCATTGAAATATATATCAAAACTTACGTAGAATGTTGCTATCGAATGTTACTCACCACTCATCCTTGCCAAATGCTAAATGTTTTGCCAATCTACTAAAGTGCTCACACTTTCAATGTGTGCTCATACTCGAAACAAAAATTTTTGTTCGAAATTTGCACCAACATCGAACTTGTAATACCTAACACTCACAATAACCTTGGAACATATGTTAGTATAGTATAGGTATGGATAAGGTATAAACAACACAAAATCAAGAAA